>VTPC01008252.1:107222-127295 GCA_011009095.1 Ignelater luminosus
CGAGGTTAGGTTAAGTTGGCTGTACAGCTATTTCACTCTAACACATAGTCTAAATAGGGCGTCTTTGTCAGAAACAGACATGCCAACTTATTAGAAAAACTTTTATCTTCCCATTAGTTTAAGGTAGAAATAAAGTAGATCAAAAGACAGTTTTCGTTAACAAGAAGATTAATCTTCCCTTTAAATAAAAGTTAACTTTAGTTAATAGGAACTTTATTAAGAGATGGAAAGACCGGGCCTTACGCTCATAAATAGAAATACCTACGGAATACGCGTTTCGAGTATTTTGCAATAACTCCGCTAGGTGCCGCATATAATGTTATTGAGCCCAATAGAATGACGTGCAAATGGCGTCGTTTCCTAAAATATTATTTTTGCTTATTTGGGTTGCTTTCGCTTTAAATTAACGCTGGCTTTTTTTTCAGATTTTTTTCTGCTTCTATTTTCACTATTTTTTTCAATTTAAAGTTTAAAAAAACTTTTTCCGCCAGTCCTGTGACGTCACGAGTCTTTGATGATATGACAACGCTGAGTGACGCTGAAAACGGGAGCGCTTGCGTGTGAGCGCCGGATGCGGATGCTGTCGGTATTGTAGAAAGCGCTTAGAAGTCTGAATTTTCGAATTGTTGAGGTTATGCGGTATTATGTTATTATATATGTTATACATAGCATTTACAAAGTTTTATACAAATAAGCTAACCACTAAATCACAAAACGATAGTCAATAACAGACGTAAAAAATACAGACACTTATAATATCTTTGGTTGAAATCCACAAAGCGGAGAAACCCGACAACAAACGAATGAAAGCGAAGACACGACAACGTGATTGCGACGATGTCAGTTCTACTATTTGTACAGACCGTCTACCGACGAACTGTGACATCACTAGTAAAGAAAAATTATTTTTTATTTTCTTATAACTCTTTAGTTATCATATTAGGGAAAAAACTGTTTGACTATATATCCTGTCTAGAATGATAATATGTGTTTAGATTTCAATAAATTCGTTTTAGGAAACTCCCCCATTTAACTTAAGTATACTGGTAATAGTAATATCATATAAAAGTACGTAAGAAACGAATTAAAAGCTATCAGATAATTAATCGTGTAAGTGCAGGAGGTTAATCAGAACTGACAGGGTTACTTGGCTAGTGGGTAGTTATCAAATCACCAATGTGGCTACTAAGCGAAGGTATTAACCGGACAATTAGCAAAAATTAAGTACTAAATTGGATTACAAATGATAATCGTGTATAGTATCTGCTAACTGTCACATTTGCAGTAGTAAGAGCACTTGCTAAAAGAATCCAAAGCCTAGCTAATAACGTGTCACTATTGTTAACTAAAGCGCAACGTTGTATTTCGCTTAAATAGAGTCATAATTACTCCTTGAAAGCATGTGAGAATGTTTTGTATTTTAATCTACTTTAAAATATCTAGAAAACCCGTACTGTTGAAAAACGACCAGCTAATTTCAAATTGAATTTTCTTTTTAAGAGTTCATTATGCTAAACTAACAAACGCCATTTTTTATGGATAAAAGCTGTTTTTATAAAGGAGAAAATTATCAACGATCCAGAAAGCTTTGTTTATATTACCCATTTTCACTAAACATAACATCAAAAGCAGGTAGTTGTAAAAGAGACTTCAGCGGATGAGTTTTATATGAACTATAAAGATCTGCGTGCGGGATATGTGGTTTTATTTAAATTAACTTTGGCCTCTGAAACTGAGCTGGCTTGCCTTCTAGGATTTTTCGTTCTAGTTTTTTCTTTTTTTTTTTGTTTTATTTCGATGGTATTGATGTTTTAACATTTAACAACTCTCTAAACGACACGAAATTAATTTATACGCTCAAGTTTGTAAAATTCAACATATACACAACTTTAACAGAAAATCCCTTAGGACATAGGCTTATATGAAACTCGAATCCTTTACATTAGGTAGTACATTACCTCAAATGTTTATGCTTGTTTCCGTTTTTTATACCTTTGGGACAATTCTGCTAACATTGTCGAGACAATAGCTGTTTTGTAAATTTTCATTTGTTCTTTTTTATCCCAATGTAAATGTTGGAGCACAGAGCTAACTTTTATATACAATTCTAGAATTGGATTGGCTATTCAGAATTTTGATGAGAGAAAACTACCCAAGGGTATTCGCAAATATAAATCAGGAAGTTAACCTGGTCCCTTTAAGTTGTATCGGTTTTTCAAATACAGGTCTGGGAATCGAGTTCAAGTTTACTTTTATTGATGTGGCTTTTTGGTGAAAGAGATATTCGTTGTTGCTGAATGTACATTAAATTCCAACCGCCCTAAACTAACATCTAACGTTTAGTAGTTAACCCAAAAGTTCGATGGTGTGTTAAAGTAAATAATTAACGTAACATTATAATTCAATTGGGTAGCACTACTAACTAGATTTTAGAAAAAGATCTTTCGAATTTCACTTCCATTTTAGTTTTGGCCATTTCCCCATTAGTTGATTCTTGCACGCCATACGGTTACTAAAAGTAAATGAGAAAAGGGTTAATAAGATCATACAGTTTACGAACTTGCTATAATGTTACACATCTACCACGTAAATACCTTTCAGTTGGTCATTTTATCTATGTAAAAGGAATCTCAGAATGTATACAGCGTGTCCACATTTCGATGCTCACTGGTGGGATCTCCGGAATTGTAAGAGATATGAAGGCGGTTAAATTAGAAAAGTTTTGGCTATTTTGGAGATCAGTTTACTTATGCTTTTGTTTTTTCAAAAAAGTTCACGGCTTACTAGATATGTTCTAAAAACGAAATTATGTTATTTTTTTTAAGTGAAATATCTCAGGAACGAGCAAAGATAGAAAAGAACAGCAAAGAGGACGGCTTAGAGAATTTACTCCGAAACACAAAAACATTATTTTCGCAATTGTCTTTTGTTTTATCGGCGGTGAAACGTAAATCCAAATTTTTTTTAATGGAACGCCTACTTGATTTCCATATTACTGAACTGCACGCCTTAAATGCTTTTCAGTGATACATGGTTTGACATAGCTATTCTTTTGTTTTACCGAGTTATGAAGTGAAAATCATTTTTCATCATAGTGTGCCATGACATCTAACACACAAAGTCGTGGAGTTTTATCAAAGAAATTCATTTGTTATGCAAAATTGCTAAAACAAAATAAATACGCTTTTATGGGGCATTAACTGCTTATTTGATGCTCAGTAGAGTATCTTAAAAGCGTCTTTTGTTTTGTTTTAGCAATTATTACATAGCAAATGTTTATCTGACAAAACCAATGATTTTCATATGTTTAAAGCCATGGCACACTAAGTGGGAAATGCTTTTTATTAAAAAAAATAATAATAATAATTTCGTTTTTAGCAAATATCTAGAAGCCGTGAACTTTTTTGAAAAAACAAAAGCATAAGTAAACTGATCTCCAGAATAGCCAAAACTTTTCTAATTTAACTGACTTGATATCTCTTACAATTTCCGAGATCCCAATAGTGAGCGTCGAAATGTGGACACACACACTGTATACATTCACAAGGAAGCCTTTAGTTTAGAAAAGTATAAAATTGTAACTAACCTTTATTCTTGTACCACTACAGTGCGCTACTCGAGAACCTAGCCTTTACAGCTGATCATCAGCAAAGAAAAGCTAGAAGAAACATGACTTTACCCTAGAATAATATTTCTCGAGTTGAGAAAGTTGAAGCCCGACCGATATCGTCATAGATGGCCTTAAAAGTGAACTTCTTTACTCGATGAAGTTTAAGAAAGTTAAGTTTGTCGACGGGCAATGTACCGTTACCAACAAAATCAAGTATTAAATTCAATATTTCTCACATACAAAGTATTGTTGGGAATCCATCAATTGTGTGCATCCCAAAGATCCGATCCTCAAAGCAAAGCAAATAAATATAATACCTAAAAGTTACGACCGTAAAATGTTGTTCGTCATCGAACATCTGGCTAATTCATGAAAGAATTAAAGTAGATATTGTAAGGAAAAGGAAACAGCGCGTCTTCTTGGCAGGATTGTAATTAACGTGGCGATTATTAGTCCATTATTCACTCTGTTCGTGCCAGGCGCGCTTATCTTACAGTGATGTTAGTTTTCAGTATGAAATGTCAGAACCGTAAACACAGAGAATTGAATATGCTATAAATCAAGCATACAATTCGACCAACCAATACCGAGTGTATAATTGACAGACAAGCCGTTTCTTTTTTCTCACAATAAGCACCGTGTTTACTGCTCTATGCAATTACTCGAAGAACAAGAGTTGCCGGAATGGTAGACAAAATTTGAATTTCTCTGCCTCTCACATAGAATATTGTTGAAGTCTCAATAACAGCGTACGTGGTAAGCTGAGCACTAACAATAGGCAATAAGAAACCCGAATAGTAAACAGGAAAGTCAAAATCCATCCGTTGATCGACGGAAGTGTCTATAGGAAAGAACGGAAGCATAATTTTATGCAATTGCAATTTCATCCAAGATGTTGCCTTCTGTTGGGATCACTTTTTGTCACTTTTTTGGAAGGATGACTAGAATTCTCTTTTGTGTGGGGAACACTCACCGAAAATCAATAAACAACCATCCGTGGGTCATTTTTTGATGAATATTTTGTATTTGGACTGTTTTAGCGGCATTTAAAGTTGTCAGGTTCTTTGTTTTTTTCTCGGTTTGGATGATTTCGTTCTTGTTAGATGAGTTTTATTTTAAAACTGTGCCCAAGTATGGTTTTACTGACGTTTCCATGGTTATACTTTACTCTTTTTTTTTCCTGTTTAATGAAATGAGTTTTGTGTGCCAGCTGCAAAATTTGTTAAGCCGACTTTTCTTCTTTCACATAAGTAGTCATATTTTGTAAAAGGGAAGGGGGTTACTTAGTTATTCTTTTAGAAGCGTTTGTTTCTTTTAAAAAGAACTTGGCTTCATAAGAATCAGTGCAAATGAATCATAGCATAGTGCTGACCAGGAACAAACTAAACGGCGGAAAAATGGATTTGCACCTAGTTTAGTGAGAAATGAGGATGAAGGCAAAGTCCGATAGTTAACTGTTGGATGCAGCCCTTCTGAGAAACGGAAGCAACCGTTTTCTCTAAGAGAATTTTGGAAGGCCCAAGCTCCACGGTCGACCACCGTAAGCCTGGCCTAATATGGAGCCTTATATGCGACACTGTCTACGAAGAAGTTGCAATGCGTCTGTTCAGATTAAAACTGTTGATTGGCAACAGACTCTTTAACAGCAATATTGAAAGAAGAAAGTGAAAGTAGATATCCAAATTTCACACCAATTGGTCAATCGTACAAGGTGCTTGCCAACCACTTATAAATAACTTAGCCTATCTTGGAAACTTATCATTTGAAAAGGAACTGCTTAGGAAATATTTAGATTCTTGTGTTTTCGCAATACAACCGTTCGAGAAACTTCTAGAAAGTTTTGCCAACAAACGAAACAAGTTCTACGGATAATATAATAATGTCAGTTCGATTTCATTGGGAATCGATAAGGTCTGTTAGGTAGGAAATCTATGCTTTATATGGGGTAATATACAGTGTAATACTGAACGAGTCTCTAGGGCTACACTAAGAAAAATCTAATTTTTAAAATTTAAAATTGGAAGAAATCAGTTGATCTTTAATTATCATTATAATTTACAGTTTTGTATACTAGTCGGTGTTGTCAACCTCTCACGGTTCAATTTTCTCAAGAAATGTACAAAATATCCCTTAAATTTCCCTTAATTTGAAAATTACCCTTTTTTATATAAATAATTAAATTTTCTTATCAGATTATACTAACATTACCATTAAACTTGAAGTTCAAAGAAAACAGTGTAAATAGCAAAGATAACACCAGAAGAAACATGCCCATCTAAACAACTACCTATTATACAGGATGTCTCACAATTCGCGAATTTTAGAGCACCTTCTATTTATATTAAAACTTCTGTTCACAGTTCTATAAATAAAAACTTACTGAACACGGTATACGTAAAAATGTTTATTGAGTATACAAATTTAATTTAGTCATCACATCTTCATGGGCCATATTGGATTTATGTTTTTCGAGAATTTGCGTGTCTTTGTAGTTTAGAAGCTTCGCAATTCAGTCTTACATTACACACTTTACAGCGGGCGTGATATTCGTTGTCTGTTTTTTCAATCCATTTTTTATATTGTTCTGATTCGAAAATTTCTTTTGATAAGATTTTTTTCTTGGGAGTTATGCAGCCCTGCTTAAGAGCCCGGGCCTAAATTCCCAGGCCCGGCTCGACTGGGGACAAACTTGATGCGGCCCGAAACTAGCTCCGGTAATTTCTTGATCGGTTTGACAGACTCGACAGAGAAACCCAAATTTCCAAGAAGCTGTAAAGGTCCGACAGGTCCGAACGCCCCAATAGACCGGAGGCCCGAACGGTCCAACATGCCGGAAATCTGAACGGACCCGAGAAACCCGAAGGATCGAAAAATCCAAAAGTTTCAACAGACTCATATGACCCGACAGGCCTGAGAGATACAAACGGCCCTATAGATCCGAAGAGCCAAGAAGTTCAAAAGGCTTGACAGGCCTGACGGCCTGATAGACCTAAGAAGCGCGAAGAGCCGAAAAGTCCAAAAGGCCCGACAGACCCGTATGACCCGACAAGGCCGAAAGATCGGACAAGCTAATTTTTTTTTTCGTGTCAGAATGTAGATAAGACAGTCTAATATACCCCCCAAGGGTTATTATTCCGCTATTGCTACAATAAGACTGTTTCCAGACTTTTGGCTAACCCTGTATAATATCACTATGTCGAGAAATCGCCATTTTGAATCTTGATTATCTTCGAGATATTGAAATACCGATTATGTATCTGTAATCAGGAAAAAATTCTAAGTTGATTTCATATATAACATGCCCTGTAAAGTTACGGGAACATGGCAACAGACAAACGGAATGTATTAATTCGGATACGAAATTTTTTAAATTTCGTCGATAATTTAGTAAGAAACTGACAAAATTTCGTAATTATTGCATAAAACTTAAAAACTCTCTTTATCCCCTACGACATGTCATGTAGGTAAAATATCCCTTAATTAAGGGATACATTCTCAAGGTTGGCAACACTGATACCAGTGGTATAGCAACATGCTGTATTTATATTCGCCTGGTTTGTTGTACTCATCAATTTTATTAGTAGCTGTTAGAAGAAATTTCTAGACATTAATGAATTTACAAGACTCGATTAAACACTGCTAAAAATATTTGCGGTGACATAAATCCAACCATGAATTGCTACTTGATTGATTATTAGTTATTTATGCAACAAGTGAGTAAAGTGTATCTTTTTTTCACGAGCCGTAGGCGAGTGCGCAAATCCTCCGAGTGAAAAACAGTAACTTTACTCACAAATTGCATACAAAACTTTTTTCACGTTCGTAATAAAAATCAAGAACTACCTACTTCAATAACAGCTTTCTCGACGCGTCACATCGATGCGTTCTAATTTCTGACAAATGCCAGTGTGTATCATAACAACGGCAGCCTCCTATGTGTTTAAATATTTTGCGTTAAAAAATGACACGTTACGATACTTTTTTCACTCAAATGCGTGAAAAAATGAACCGTTATGGCACTTTTTTTCACGCTTCTATCGCGATGAAACAAACGCATCCTTTATAAACGAAAATTAATGAAAAATGTTGCACTTTTTTTAACGAACGCGAAAAAAATAAATTTAAACAACATAATTATGAAAGTGTGCTCTCGTAATCAAAGGTGAAACTTTATTTTTTTTAGATATGCCCACATAGTTGTAAACATAGCTCATTACCTTCTTTACTATTGTGTTCATGGTGATAAATTATATTCATCTTAAACTTTGTGTGCTGCGTTAAGCTCACATTACAGTAGATCAACATTTTTTGGGGGTCCGCTTTGTATACAGTTTGGTCAGATTGTTAACAGTTCGATTACTAAAAAGAAAATTCAAAACAATGATACAAAAGACTTCTCCCGGCACAGATATTTCCAGGCATACACGTAGAATTGGGGTTTCGACTATGCTTAGTCAACAATATCATGTAGTAACATAATATTGCGCTGGTTATAACCAGTCATCAGCGAGAGACCTTGTTAGATGTTCGGTTAAAGGTTGGGTTAGAGGTTAGGCTATACGTTAGGTTAGAGATTAGATTAGAGGTTAGGATAGAAGTTAGGTTAATGGTTAGGTTAGAGGTTATAACTAGCTCAATATTACGTTACTGCATGATATTGTGGACTCCACAGAGTGTCACTCTATGCAATAGGTGTTGGGTGATTTATTTGTAATTTAACTTTACTTCCGTCAAGTTTTCATTTACATTAATCATAGTAAACAAAAACAATTCTGTGATACTTCTTTTTTTATGGATAATGATAAAAGTGGAAATGACTTGGAAACTGTTGATGCTCCATTAGTTTTAAAACGTAAAATTAAAAAAAAATTCTATTTTGAGTTACGTTAATACTATTAGTGTTTTCAATCATTATTTTAATTGTACTGTAAACGAGCAACAACTTAACAAAATGCAAAACATAACCTCAATGTCCACTTATTCTCACAACGTTCACAACAATCAAGCGTTGACGTCATCATCACACCAGTCCAGACTGCAGTAATTATGGGTGACACTTACTAAAGCTTCTAGACATTTTTATGAACGGGTGAGAGTATACGAGGTCTGTTCAAAAAGTATCGCGAATTTTGAATTTCCGCGGGTTACGTATATTCGATTTTCGATTTTTTTGTGGCATTATATTGGTACTCATGTCCCTTACTTATACCGACAAGTTCGGCCATTTTGAATGTTCAGTTAATTTTTGACAGCTGTTTTGCTTGGACGTGTTATGGCTCGTCTTCGATTTTTGCCTATTCCAAAAAATGGATCAAAGAATCTGTATCAAATTTTGTGTGAAAAACAAAATTAAGTGCGCGGACGCATTCCGAATGTTGACTGTGGCATATGGTGAAGCTACCTTGGACCGAAGCAACGTTTATCGGTGGTACAAAATGTTCTCAGAGGGTCGAGAAGATGTGAACGACGAAGAGCATGCCGGACACCCAAGCACGTCAACAACAGACGAAAACATTGATGAAGTAAAGAAAATAGTATTGGCCAATCGTCGAATCACCGTTAGAGAAGTTGCTGAGGACCTAAACATATCGATTGGCTCGTGCCATTCGATTTTTACCAATGATTTGGGCATGAGACGGGTCGCCGCGAAATTCGTACCAAAATTGCTCAATTTCGACCAAAAACAGCATCGCATTAACATCCTAATGGAAGCTGCCGCACGAGCCAAGACCAAAAAAAGCGCGCCAAGTTCGGTCTAATGTGAAGGTTTTGCTTACAGTTTTCTTCGATTGCAGGGGCGTGGTGCATCATGAGTTCTTGCCACAGGGTAGAACGGTCAATAAGGAATATGACCTGCAAGTTATGCTCAATTTGCGCGAAGCAATCCGCCAGAAACGCCCGGATTTGTGGAAGAACAAAAATTGGCTTTTGCACCATGATAACGTCCCCGCTCACACATCGTTGCTTGTGCGCCAATTTTTGGCCAAAACAACACGCTAATGATGCCGCAGCCACCGTATTCCCCAGACCTGGCCCCCCTGTGACTTTTTCTTGTTCCTGAAACTGAAGAGGCCCATGAAAGGACGACGCTACGCTACGATTGAGGAGATAAAGACGGCATCGAAGGAGGAGCTGAACAAGATCACAAAAAATGATTTTTTGAAGTGCTTCGAGGATTGGAAAAAACGTTGACACAAGTGTGTAATATCTGATGGGGATTACTTTGAAGAGGACAAAATAGATATTCATGAATAAATAAATAATTTTTGAAAAAACACAAAATTCGCGATACTTTTTGAACAGACCTCGTATTATCAGAGTTGCACTCCCGCCGTTTTTGAACGCTTATTATTCACCCAGTTGGCACCTGACGAACAGGGTGACTATTTATGAGCGCAACCCTGGTATGAAGTAGTACAGAATTAGTTATCGTAAAATTTAGACGTGATAGAATTCTTCCGAGCTGATATTTGCACATCACTTGTTTTGGAGATTTTTATCTTTGAAATTCAATTATTTTCCGTCTCAAAGTATCTTACACTATCTTTGTTTAGAACAGAATTACATCTTATTGTCTTCTTGTATACCTTTGATGTTCTGCTATCTTGAATGTATTTATTTATATCTGGTGGTTTCTATTTCCATTCCGAAGAAGGTACATTCAGTAGGTTACGCTGTGACACTACACTAAAACCTTTCCATTACGGACACTCTCTATAACCGGACAGATTTTTTAGAACCAAGATTTTCCTATTACTAAGATGTGCTAAATGGTCTTTTACCTTTTTATTTCTTTTAATTTGACTTATCCTACTATTATTCTTATACAGTGTGTTCGGCCAGGAATGGGACAGCGCGATATCTCGGGAACGAATGCAAATTTTAAAATTCTGAAAACTTTGATATAAATGTAAGGTAGGGGCACATATTTTGTGATAAAAAGTTTTTAAATTAAATGCGTCACCGCCAGATGTTAATTTAAATTTGAGGCAGGTGATGTATTTTCAACAAGACGGCGAACCTGCTCATAACAGTAACATAGTAAGAGACCATCTGAACAGGGTATTTTTGAGACGATAGATAGGTACTAATGGTTCTATACGATGGTCAGCTCGTTCTCCGGATTTAACTCCTTTACACTATTTTCTTTGAGCACATGTAAAATATGTACTCTACTGTACACCTTCCCGAAATGTAGAAGAATTTGCTTATTATCTCTACAGAATACAATCTATTACATCTTTGTGTTAAATTTATAAAAATTATTATTTTCCCGAAAAGTAAGCCAGATAGGTTGGTAGCACTTATAAGAAAAGTTGTCACAAATATGTTGCAGATTCCAAAAATCAAATAAAAAGTAGGGTATTCCATTTAAAAAAACTAAGTTAGGTAGCGCCACCTGGCGGTGACGCATTTAATTTAAAAACTTTTTATCACAAAATATGTGCCCCTACCTTACATTTATAACAAAGTTTTCAGAATTTTAAAATTTGCATTCGTTCCCGAGATATCGCGCTGTCCCATTCCTCGCTGAACACACTGTATAGTTTTATACATTTGTTTAATAGAAAATTTGTTTCTTACATGTTTTAATGCAAATTTCTTATTCTCTCTTAAATGGAAACTTTCTATAGCCGGACACGGATGTTTCTTTAAGAGGACGCTCCCAATAAACGGAGAAGAAGTGTGAACCGACGGTGTTCGCTTATTGGAGTTCTGTTATAAACACTGAGACTTAAATTAATATGAAGCACGAAGTAATAAGAAATAATAACTACCCGGCATGCAGAGATACGTATTTAGTAGATAAATATTAAAATTAAAATGAGCTAACTAACTTCAAATTTGTGTAGACACTGCTCGCTTTTCTGCACTACTTCATGTCTTAAACTGAGTTATTTGTATTTCCTAAATTGTATCCGTTTTGTCCCAGAAGGTTTCCGCAACATCTTGTACCTACTAAATCCTCTTCTACTGTTTGTGTTTCCATTTTGGCTAGCTTAGTCTAACAAAAAAGGGCTTACCGTCGTGTTTAAATTGTATTTTGTGAAATTCTAGAGGTAAAATAACGTTTCGGCAAGATCCCCGAATGTTAAGATAATTCTAAAGTTTTTTTCTTTATTTCGAAATTATAGTCCCTTGGGTTATTAGTATTTTGAAGTATGTACGTCGCGTATCTGGATCGGATAGCTTGGCTGGATGAAACCCTGCTACTACCGACGAGGATGGCTGCTCTATTGACTTTTTAACTTAAATCGTGTGTTAGTCTGTCCGCCGCATTTTATACTACAATTAACAATATAAAAGCCAAATAAACGTGTCAAGGTGATCGTAAACAAAACGTTGGGGAAGCTCCCAAATGATTTATGACACATGAGCCAACCGGTACCATCAAAGATGGTCTGTTAAAAAAACTTTCAGTCTCTGTGTGTTGTTAACAATATTATGCTATACTATAGACATGTCAGCATCATAGTAGGGAATCAAATAAAATGGGAATTATTATGAGGGTGATTGATGACGAATCGAATTTCATTCCGCGCATGGGCCGAAGCGTTTTAGAGCCGCAGTGGGGCAGCACTGCGGGCGTCGCGACGACCACTGACGCCGCATTAGTAGTAGAATCAGCGCGTTGATGATTTGAGGGGCACGCCCGCACACAATATACTATATTCGCGCTCGCTTTTCTAACTTCTTGTCCCTCTTATCAAACATGTAACGCTTAAAAAAATCTTAAAGCACGCGATATTTTCCAAACAATTTAATCAAAATAATAATAATAATAATAAGAATAGTAACCATTATTTAATTCTTTAATAAAAAAAAATCACTTAAAATTAATACCACAGTAATCGAGCGTTGTGCTGCAGTCGTGCTTTAATATAAAAAAATTGTGTTCGTGTTTTCGCTGCAAGTTGCGTATGTTGTTTGCATATATTTTTTGTGTTTTATATTTTTTCCTTTTTTTTAAAGTTGAATTATTGATTGCCATTCTAGAACTATTGCAGTCGAATTTAGAATTTCTTCGTAGGGAGTTTTGAGATATACAGAATTTTATTGTTATTTAGTAACGCATGGCACGTACATTTGGCTACTACACGCTAATTGGGATTAATTAATTAAATTCGTCATGTTGTTTTTCTGGGGAGCTAATGATCCAATTGTATGATATTATCAACATTGTAGATAACAACAAATGAATACAGTTGGAAGTTTCTCCACTAGCACAAAAATAAAGAAAAAGAACAAGCTTAAAAGATATAAAAATTAAACTTAAAAGCTTCCGAAGGTTCTCATGGACGTGGAGCGAATAGTAAAAGCAAAACCACGTAAGCAAATCGAGAAATCGAGTAGAAGAAGTAAAGAACTTTATTATTATCTTCATTATGGCGTATTTTCTTTCTCTTTTTTATTTTTAAATTCTAACCGGAAATTTATTATTGTAGTTAGACGAAATAGAATGTCGGAAGGGAGTTGAAATGTATCATATTGAAGGGTTATCACGTTTAGAAACTCGACATTTCCTCGACTGCTTGTTCTTGATATGGATGTTATTAAAATGAAATTTCCGTTTGGGTATGACATTTCAGGAGATTTTAACATTGTTTTATGGCTTTAATTCCTATAAAATGCGATGCTTTTTGTATTTTCTACAATTTATAATCGAAATATTTCTGAAATTTCTGTATTATATGAAAGCCATGTACTGTTAATTTTTTAAGGTCAAGGTCTGTATATTCGGACTCGCCTAAACAATCAAGAATGGTCTTTGCTAGTGTGACGTAAATGTTGGTGCTGTCTGCATTGGTTACTGATTTGAATAGTAATCACTAGAGGAAATATCCGCTTACAATCGTGGCGACTGGTTAACTTCCTAAACGTTTCTAAACATTACTTTCAATTTATGGCTTTAATTAATATCGTTCTTTATCAATCTTTCAGAGGATACTGCCTTTTTACCCTTTCTGGAGCAGCCGTCACTGTTTATATTTCAGGATTTTGTGTGTCTTACTTTCTGTTGTGAATACTGTGTTTTTGGGTGTATTTCTTTAATTTGTCTTTGTCACTTGCTTATACTAGCAACTAAACAAAGGATCACTCAACATAAATATCTGATTTAAGAGATAATAATAAGTTGACGACAAAACCCTGAGAAGGACATGCAAACAATGACCAATTTCATGAAAATCCCATTAAATAGATGTTTATTTCTTATTTTAGAATAAACGGCTTTTTCGTTTTGTGTTATAAATATGAATTTTGCTTATTGTTGGGTTGTCAGGCCTTCGAAGGTCTGACAACAATGGATCCATTGTTAACTAGCTTCCACACAAATGAAAAAAGTTCAAAAAAGATTCTCTTCTGTTTTGGTTTATTCTGCTAGAGACAGACTACGAATTTAAATGGTCTTGAAGTTTTTGGTTTGATGTATTTACACCAGAAATGCTCTTTTGGGGCTTTCTGTTTATTTTCGTAGTCTGTTTTTTTGATATGGTGTTTTCGAAGAAGACGGTCACCTAAATTTGAATAATTAACTTGGGAGCTCCCAAAACAGCCTCCAAACACTTCATCATCAATTATTGTAACTTTTGCTTGTTTACGTAACCATCTTTAAACTAAACCCTTCCAATATTGAACTGTTTGAAATCTTTGGAGCCGATTTTCTTCACTCAAGGCCTGTTGCAATTGAATGGGAAAGTAGTAGCAATTAAATCGATATCTTGACTAAATAGATATTTTTTCTAACCTAACTTCTCTTGGTTTGCTTTCAGTAACAGCGAATAATAAGATTCTTTACCTTTGATACATCCTTTGTCTAAACCAACAAAAACACAGCAAAGAAAGCTGTTCGGAGAAACTATGGTAGAATATTTGTTAACTTCGGCGGCAGTCCAACGACGAGTATCTATGCAACGAATTCGTTAAAAACTGTTTTTGGGATGCTTTTAAAAGCTTCTTTTCATCGAGCCATGAATCTTACAGTCGAAATCCATGTTGTTCCAGGAACGCTTTTGGTATGTGTTGTCATTAGCCAGCACTTGATCTTACCTTCAGGTTCAAGCTTTTATTACTTTGCTTAATGTGCCGCCACGAACTTCCTGACTAACCTATCCTTTTACGCATTAAGTGTTTGTCCAGTCTATTCTTCGTTCTCTGTTTTGGTTTTCGTTGCACCATCCCCGCGAATAGTCTTCAAAGTCCACTTTGAACCTAAACCTAACTTAGGATAGATTTATGTATGCTAGATTTTTTCTCGCATTCCCCTCACTGGTGTCCGTCCGTAGACCTCTCTCGATCGACCGAGCTTGCTATTTTCTCCTAATCCCGTTGCTTCTTTTGCGTGAGGCTTCTCATTGTATCGGAGAAAGCACGGAAATATCCGAGCGAAGGACAAATTTCTCTATCGAGCATGATTAACAGACAAACTGATGCGGACAACACCAGACTAGAGATACCTGAAAAGACTTATCCTAACTTTTTAATCGAATCGATCCGATATCAACCGGGAAACAAGTGTAGGAGTAGTTGAAAGAAGAACCAAGCTAGTTGGAAGAAGAACCAAGCTGATAAATAGACTTTAGAAAACTAAAGGCTAGAAACACCTAAAGGGAAAACCTACTTCTCGTGGAATTCCCTAAATAATCCTTAACTACTACCCTCCAACACTCGATCATCGTTTTTCTACCCGGCTTTTTGAGATATCCTTAAAGGGCATCATTTGCGCACTTTACGTAACTGACTTTGTTTAAGTTTCTTTCATTCGTTGACCTTCAATGTTACTTCTCCAGAAGGAGGCAATCGAACAGTACATATTACAGGGTCTGTTTAGTTTTTCGATCTGCATTAGGTAGAAACTGAAACCTTCTTGATCTGTGAGCAGCTAAACCGCGTCTTTGAACCTTCTGATTTTTTTCGCCTCTGTGTCTTGAATTAACCTCGCTGTAAGTTTCCTCATATTTGCATTCTTCCGTTATCGCTGTGAATCGTTTCTTCTAACTCTCTATGATGCATCCTTGAAAGTTATTCCACTGTGAGACTTGATCCATCTGAGATTTAGCTGTACTGTTGTCGAGGGTTTCTTATAGTTACCTCGTCTTCATCTGAAGTTTGGTCAGATTACACATTCCTTCTAAGGCTATCTGTGTTTACCATCAGGTCCGGCGCAAGAATGTGCAAATGAGGCTGTTGTGTGTTGTGTGTTGATGTTCTCGAAGTTATAGGTATTTCCCTCTGGGTCTCTCGTTCTCGCTATTGATTTGTTGGTATAAATTGTAGATTCTCGTTATTTTTATTTTTAATCGTAAATCTAAATATTTCTTCTCTACTTGCTGCCAAGTCTACTATCGGCAACGGTTTTGGCATCGGTGGTTGATTTTGTCTTCTTCAATATTTCCATGATGACCATTTGCATAATGTGAAACTGGTACTTGGTGACCTTTTTTTGCGCTAAAATTTCACACCAGTTTTATAATTTTCGTATCGTTTGCAATCTGAAATGATTCTAAACTAACTGGATTGAAAGAGCGGAGCTACTAATTAGAAAAGATAAAATTGAAATCTCCCAGAAAGATTTTGTTTTTTCGCTGTCGTGTACTTGATGTTTTTTTTCCTGTGCAGGGTTCGTTTTTTATGCTCATTTGTTTCTGACATTAGCAAGCTATGCTTCTATTTCCAGATGCCTCTTGATTTCTTCGTTACTTTTTACGCATCTTTTTAGAAATTCGTGTTTTGTCTTATCATTGATTTTTTTTTGTGATTTTGTGGCATTTAGTTTCTAGACTTTCAATAAAAAAGAAAAAGGTGCAATCTGTATACTATATTGCGTCTCGCATCTAAAGCCTCGACAAGGATTTTCTGTCTAGAGTTGAGTAGTTAGTCTAGAGATGAATTTATTGGATAGGAACAAAAATGCCAATTCTCACCAGTTTTGGTGCGTAAGTCTGAGGAATCATGGAGTTGGTTTCGATAAAGTTTCAATATGTAATGAATATTCGACAATTTAGACACTAAGAACTTTTTTCTGACTATTTTTCTTGATGTAGCGAAAGCAAAAAATGGTAATTGGCGGTGTTGGGCAAATTTTAGTCAGACTAACGATAACTACATTTCGAATCGTAATCGTTAGTCTGACTAAAACTTGCCCAACGCTGTTAATTTGATATAAACAATTTTGGCCAGGTTACAAAATTGTCGAAGATTGCAAAAAAGGGGGTCGCAAAACAATCTCTAGTAATTCGTGTATTAAAAATATCAGTTTTGAATCGATCATCGACTTTGGCTTTTTGTATTCACACTGAATCGTTGATTGTAAGCAAAATCCCGAAATGATACCACCACAATGAGAAATTACACTGCTGCTTGCCCAATAGATTTTTCTCAAAATTGAACAAAATCCAAATATGATGTGATGAAACTTAAAAACTTGTAGAAAGATATCACTTAAAGCGTTACCATAAGCGAAATTCGTTAGAAAATAAAAATCAACCTTCTACTACCTACTGTCTCTAATACAATTCTTATATAGTTGAAGTAGGCTGCAGATTTGATAATTGACTATTATTATAGGTGTATATAAATAATTACAAGAATTCATTTGTTTCGAAATCATAAAATGATACTTTTGGCGTAACCTCAAAATCAAAATGTATTTTTGCAATTATTTATAGATACCATGTACAATAGTAAATAAATGTCCCAATTTCTCCAATATTTAGTTTTCGCCTTTCTTAATTTTGTTTCAGATTATAATAATAAGCAGGAAAAAAGGTAGTATTTAAATAAGCAAGATAATTAAGAATATCTTCAATTCGTCTAAGAAAGCTAAAATCAAATATTTACGTTTCGCTGTGAAATTTTCTACTGTTAAAAAAGAATTCTAAGGGAAGAATAAAAGCTAAATTTCTCTATATTTTTGCACTATATAAAAGCTTGTGTGTGATATATTGTTGTTAAAGAACTTCGTTCGCAGTTACATAAATAATCACGTTAAATATAAATAAAAAAAAAGTGTGAACAGACAATATTTTCTTTCTACGCCGACAACTTCTGCTCAATAGAACTTTTCCGAAGGTGATGAATCAACTGCTCACGTCTTTTAGTGGAATTATTGTCGAGGACATTACGAGTCATGTCTAAAACCATCAACGCGTACCGAATGTAAGTTTTTTATTTAAGTTTTGAATTTGCCGAGTTCATTTGAGGTGTGTTAAAACTATTGTACTTTTGCTAGATTTGCTTGTGAAGGGTTGCCTATGCTGAAAAGCTGAATATAAATTGGCTTCGTCTTGAGTACATTGCTTGAATTTTAATGCAAGTGCGCCTGTTTTTGTTCTTATTAACAACTTCATCAGAACTGATTACAAATTTATGGAAACTTTCAAGATGGATTGTTCTACGCATGTTTAATTTAAGTGGTTAATAAACATAACCTTAAAATTACGCTTTGGATAATTAAATCTTGTTAGTCGAGCTTGGAAGATTGAAAAGGGGAAAAGTTAACAATACTCCCGAAAAACATTAATGATAATTAGTTCTATTTAAGAAGTTAGTTAGGAATTACTCGTCTAATCATTGGTATTCTGGAGTAGTCGAAAAGTTTCTCCTTGAAAGTTCACAGTTCGTATTTGTTTTTTATCCTTTGAGAAGCTCTTTCGAAGAATAATGTTGGCTTTAACTTAAAGCTAAACTGACTAATTTATTTTGTTAGAATGCCAAATTCAACAATATTTAGCAAAGCCCTGATCTCAGTCGTTTTAGTCTATATGTAAATTTAGAGGAGAAAAGCAAATGTAATTTTGTAAACGAAGCGAAAATAAAACCAAAATCTTCTATGAAAAGGTTATAGTCAGATACTTTGAGATGATGTTATCGAGTTTTTAGTCTTATTTACTGTATAAACAGCGATTTTTTTGCGTTTGACTTTTTCAGCGTCTTCTAGAGCAATTTATGTACAGTTCAGACGTATACCTAGCATAAAGCAGCCTTTTATTATTATTATTATTATAATTATTATTTTCTTACGTTCTTTTTCTGTAAATATTGGGAAAGTCGAACTAGAATTTGAATTAATGGAGTTCGTTTTGTAATTCGTCGCCCTAGGTCGTTTTTCTAAATATTATTTGTAATAAATTAGGTGTAAAAAACGCCTGAACATTTCATTATAATATAACAAAATGCACCGGAATAGTCAATTGGTGGCCTTTGGTAGTGGTTATGGATTCTGTAATTACTGTAATTCATTGTTTTAACAGAAAAGAGATGAATTTAAAATCTGAAAGATGCTCTCCAATTCGTACTCGCACTGGAAAGTTTTGAATATAAACTTTAGGAGAGAGATACATATGAAAAGGAAACAGAAACAAACACTCAAGAAGTAATAAAACGAGAATATCCGCTTGTGATTATCCGTTTGAAATTGAAATTGACATTATTATAACCGATTCTGGTTCACAGGGAAGTTTTATCATTTAAGTAGTTGTTATTCGGGCAATTTCCTAATTTTAGTGGGTAAATACGAGAAAATGCTGTAACTATCTGTTCAACCTCACAATGAGCGTAGTTAATTAATTAATCTTAGTTTCTCTGTATTTACTCAATTTACTTCTGTTTCAAATAATGAATCCATGTCAGCTTGTAATATAATACCAGTCTAATTAATGAAGCGTCTCTGCTGTGAAGTACAGTAAATACACATTATTCAAAATGAGACATTTTTTCTGTATAGCATTATCTCTTGTACCTGCCGTTTTATTTCCAAGATAACCCTTTACTACAAACTTCTCAAGTTATACATACTTTATGGCAATTGACCATTTCTAACCTAATTTCAGTTTTTTTCCCAACTCATTTTATGTTATTTGTGTAACAGCTGAAAGATTAATTCACAATGAATTCCCGAGATTCAATTAAGTTTTCTTTTGGGGAAAATGTTATTGCATGTCTTCTTTTATTTTATCGATTTTCTATTGCTGTCACTCTCTTGTCCTATATAACGTTTTTATTAATTCGTTTCCGATCTCTCATACTTAGTTATTTTGTTGTCCTGGGTATTTGATTATAAAAGACATTTAATAGCTACTTGGAAATTTGTTTCGTCTTGTCGATGGTATTTGCTTGTCCTTTGAAATTGTGTAACTGGAGATTTATCACAATAAACTTATTATGAAAGTGTCTGTTAGCGTAATATATTTAGCAGGATACCTTGGGAGTAATTATGAAGTAGTAGAATAAATGAGTAGAAATTATCTTTTGACATTAATTTACTGCGAAATTGATTTTGTAATTAATCAACCGAACAGAGTTTATGGGTAATACTAATAAAATATGGCAAAAGATTGTAGATAAAAGTAAAGTCTTGAACGATATCGGAATATATGTACATATAGCGTGTCCACAAGTTAATATTCAAATTTCTAATTTGCAAAATGGATTTAATGTATTAACATGTTACGATCGAAGAAATA
>VTPC01008252.1:132295-205423 GCA_011009095.1 Ignelater luminosus
TTAAGGAAGAAACACAATAAACATACAATGTGTCCACATTTCGACTATTGAGATCTCGGAAATTGTAAGAGATACGAAGTCGGTTAAATTAGAAAAGTTTTGGCTATTTTGGAGATCAATTTACTTATGCTTTTGTTTTTCTTTTCAAAAAAGTTCACGGCTTATTAGATATTTGCTAAAAACGAAATTATCTTAGTTTTTTTTTTAAATAAAAAGCATTTCTCACTTGGTGTGCCATGGCTTTAAACATATGAAAATCATTGATTTTTATCAGATAAATTACATTTGTTATGTAACAATTGCTAAAACAAAATAAAAAAGGCTTTTAAAATACTTTACTGAGCATTCACAGATAGCATCAAATAAGCAGCTAATGCCCCATACAAGCGTATTTATTTTGTTTTAGCAATTTTTGCATAACAAATGAATTTCTGTGATAAAACTCCACGACTTTGTGTGTTAGATATCATGGCACACTATGATGAAAAATGATTTTCACTTCATAACTCGGTAAAACAAAAGAATAGCTATGTCAAACCATGTATCACTGAAAAGCATCTAAGGCGTGCAGTTCAGTAATATGGAAATCAAGTATGCGTTCCGTTAGAAAAAAATTGGATTTACGTTTCACCGCCGAAGTGAAACAAAAGACAATTGCGAAAATATTTTTTTTTTGTATTTCGGAGTAAATTTTCTAAAACACCCTCTTTTCTGTTCTTTTCTATCTTTGCTTGTTCCTGAGATATTTCACATAAAAAATAAGATAATTTCGTTTTTAGCAAATATCTAGTAAGCCGTGAACTTTTTTGAAAAAACAAAAAGTAAACTGATCTCGAAAACAGCCAAAACTTTTCTAATTTAACCGATTTCGTGTCTCTTACAATTTCCAAGATCCCAATAGTGAGCATCGAAATGTGGACACACTGTATAGTAAAAGGAAATATTTTAGATATGGTCAGGAGATATTCAATCAAATGCTTACAAGAACCACATGATCTCAAAACTTCTAACCTCACCTTTAAAAATGCTTCAAGTGCCTAAACAAATTTATCTTGATCTCAGTTTGAAACAACAATCAGGAAACAACCAACCATATGCGCATCTTATACGATCTGATTCCAATACGACTCAAGCAAGATTTACAGAAGATACGTCGGAATAGAAAAATATTAGAAATAGTGGCAAAATTGAATGATTACTTAATAGTCTAAGATTAATTAGAATCTTCCGAAGCTGAATTGAAATTAACCCATCAGAAAAGAGGCTAAGAAAAAAAAACGATTTTATAATACAAAATGAACCTTATATAATAATTCAGGAAATAACGTCAAAACTAAATAGTCTTGAGCCTCACGTTGGGCGCCAAATTTGCTGTGATAATTGTGAGAACTTTACTTCCCAGCAAAACGGATACAGGTATAATTGAAATTATTGAATGCAGTCATCGAACTCTTTAGGGAAGAATATTAAATTTGGTTTCAATATAATAAAATTTGTCATACCTTATAAAATTGTTTTGATTTCCATTGTATGCATATGTGACTCACCATTTTGGATATTACAAAAACATGTTTACATGTTTCTAATTTGCGAATCTTGTCACAAAGCTTCAAAGATAAAATTTCGAGATTATTTAGGCCTGTTTGTACACGGAAATAAAAGTCAACAGACAATCCTAATGGCAACTAAAGCTACAAGTCGATTAGTTGAGATAAAGATTGAATCTTGAGTATGATTTAGCGATAGAATACTAAAAATTCGATGCATAAGCTGTGATTCGCTGTAATACGCACTCAATCGTAACAAATTTCTTAAATAGAATTAATTCGACGAGTTACCAAAAATGACGATGAGCCAAATTATTAATAATAAAGCGGAGATGAGTAGTGTCAACATGAGAAGTGGTGTAGCAAAGCTGACTTGCAAATTTATGGTAACACAACACAATATTTTAGTGTGAATTGTGCAAACCTGAAAACTGTCCAATCTGTACTAACTACTGACACCGACTTTCAAAATTCAAACCCGAAAAGGTCGAACTTCAAACCCGAAAAAGTCGAAATTCACATCAAGTTTCAAGTTGGTCCCAAGGCAGAGATTAGTTGATAAATATATGACTAGGACTACCTGAGAACGATGTTTAAAATTTTATAACTCATCAGAAAGATGAGACTAGGATGGTTCTGGTTGATGGTAACCGAACTGACAATTTTACTTTGACTGACCTCTGTCTAAATAGAGGGTCGCTAAAAAGTATGGAAACACGCTGCCCCCGGAGAAGCGGGAAGAGATAGACAAATGAAATTTGGAGCGCTTAAAGTAGGTATTTTTTTGCCATGTTTTGCGAAGGTAATTAAAAACAAATCTTCAATTGGTTTTTTGTACGGCCGCCATATTGAATTTTTTAAATGGAACACCCTGTATGTAACCTCATATTTATTGACAAAAGAAAGGTTGTTATCTCCAAAACCTTTCAAGATAAGTATAGCAACCCTTATTGAATTCGCCTTTAAAATTCCTATCCAAATATGGGGTCATATACAGGGTGATCCAGTTAAAGGAATTCAATATGGCGGCCGTACGAAATAACAATTGAAGATTTGATCTTAACTCTCTTCGCAAAACATGGCAAACAATGCCTACTTTAAGATCTCCAAATTTCATTTCTCTATCTCTTACCGTTTTTGCAGGAGCAGCGTGCTTCCATACTTTTTAATAAGGAAACCCCTGACAAAAGAATAGTGATTATCTCCAAAACCTTTCAAGATAAGTATAGCGACCCTTATATCATTGAATTTGTCTTTAAAGTCTCTATCCAAATATGGGGTCATATACAGGGTGTTCCATTTAAAGAAATTCAATATTCAATTGAAGATTTGTTTTTAATTACCTTCGCAAAGCATGGAAAAAAATACCTACTTTAAGCTCTCCAAATTTCATTTGTCTATCTCTTATCGTTTCTGCGGGGGCAGCGTGTTGCCATACTTTTTAGCGGCCCTGTATGTTAGGTGTATTTTTGGTTGAAACGTAACATTTTGAGCAAGGCAATGTCCCTTATCAAAATTGTTGTTTTGTGTCGATCTGGTAAGAGATTGGTCTTTTACGGGCAAGTTTTTCTAAATTTCTTGTTTTTGTAACAAGAGTTTAGATAGGGATAGAACGATGGAACTTCTTTTTTCGTTTAACCGATGACCTTTGGTTCTGTTTACCGAAATCTTTCTAAAAAGAGGAAACTTGAATCAAAGTAACAAATTTAGTGCCAGCAGTTCTCTATTGTTTTTGTTTCCTTCATTCAAAAATGTGTATCATGGGGACAGATGGTAGTGAGTACTGATACGAAACTGTTTTTGAGTCGATGAAGAAATTAATTTGATATCTTTGAAGTAAGGAGTTTGCTGTGGCAAAATTCTTCTAAAGTTGAATTGTCGATTTTAAACAGCTACCGGGTCAACAATTTTATGTTGCATATACATAAACGAGGCGATGTTAGTGATAAATTTAAAACCATAAAATTAGATAAGTTCGCTAAGAAATTTCTTGTGTGGCAAGCAATTTGCTCTTGCGACCTGAAAAGCAAGACATTTGTTACTTCTGGAGATGCACATACAAGAGTGATATTCAGCGACGGCCCATTATGTTAGAACCACTCTGGGTTGATATTCAAACAATAATATAGAAGTTGTACCCAAAGCTGCCAATCCTCCAAATTGTCCGGAATTGCGTCCGATTGAAAGATATTGGGCAATCGTCAAACACAAATTAAAGAAAATAGGAAGGATCGCTACAGACGAAAGGAATTTTAAACGAATGTGGGATGTAACGTGTGATACGGTGTCCAATGCCGATGTACTATCGCGGCAAAAAAACCGGGGCACCACACAAGGTTTAAAATTACTCTTTGTAAATCTGTCTTTCAGTTTAAGTAAAATTATTGTGTAAGTATTTTATTAATTGAACTGACAAATCCATCTTAAAGCCTGATGAAAAAGGGAGAAATTTTGTTAAAATTGACGTATCGTCAGACAAGTGTGCCCCGTTTTTTTGCCGGTATAGTACAACCATTGATACGAGGTAAGTTAGGGCTTTTTCCCAAACTTAGTTCCTTTTATTATATTCTGTTTTTGATTTAAGATTTTGTTTGTTTGCTAATAATAAAATAAAGTTGTGTTTGTTCTTTAGTCGCTTGATATTTTCATTTTCTATCGACCACTTTTTTCGTGGATAATCCTTAAGTAGTGATAGTATTGACGCGTAACTCTTTTTTGTTAAAAATCGATAGATAAAAGACGATCAGAGGAACCGAGTGTGGCCAGTCTTTCTTTGTTTTTGTTCATGTTTTTCTATAAAATTCTGAATTTTGGGAACGAAAGACGAATTAGACGTACCGAGAAGCTCTTTTGTTTCTGTTTCTCTCCAGATCTGTGTATGTTGGAAAAGAGCGGTGTTATTGACATGAACTTTTTTGTACGAATTGACGAGAAAGAGAACAAGCTGACCGAGTACGAGCAATCATTTGTTTCTGTTTTTATTTTTCGATTCTCTTCAAATCGTGTACCTTGGGAACAAGTGATAGAGTTGAAACAGGACTCTTTTTTGTCAGAGTTGATGATTAAGGATTTTTTTGTTTTTTTTAACTCTATTTTATATACCTTATAAACAAGTGCTAATATTGACTCAGAAGTGTTTTTATCGAGTGTCGTTTGTTTTTCTCTTAAATCGTGTATCTTGGAAACTATAGTTCGGATCACAGCGAGACTTAGCTAAAGCTAACAAACTCGTCGAGAATAACCAATATTTATATTTCACCTCCGAAAGTCTGTTTTGAAAACTGGAAGGCGAATTGTGACGAGGCTTTCTTAAAAATCAATCGAAGCTGATCTTTTTTGTCAGAAATATTAATTGAAAAACTTCCAAGCAAATTGGTAGCAGCAAATTGAAGGTTGTTGAAGTTGGTTTAACGGTGTTAAAAGAATTCGGTTCTCCTGATGAAGTTATTGAATACCGCAGTTCTGAAAGAATTTTGTATAATAATCAAGTATTTAACAATAGGTTTCCAATAAAAAAAAGAAACCAATAGTGTACGATATTTTCTCTTCCGTTGATATTTCACGCTCGAGTATTGAAGGGTTTGAGCATATTTCCGCTCAATGTAACAACATAAAAACCTACCATGCGGTAATAATAACAAACAAGCAAGACGTTTAAACTTTTTCATTAAAAATCATTGCACGACTCGTTTCGCCTGTAAGTATAACTAGAAGATTGATTGATTTCTAACCGTGGAAGTTCGCAAAACAAAAGTTTGACACTTTTTAATTAACCAAGTTGTGATTTTCAGTTAATGAATACACCGACCGGCCGTTAATTAATTTACTTTTCCTTGTTCCAGTAAGAAAATAGAAAGTCTTGGTAAAATGACAGCCATGACACAAGAGGAAATTGTGTCTGCCGTCCGAACGGTAGCCCAGGGGTTGGAAGCCCTCCGTTCCGAACATGCAGGCATCTTACATGGACTTCACGACGCTCCCGATCCAATCGCATCCGAACGCGCTGGCCTCGTTCAACAGAGCGCAGATATGATAGAGCTAGGATTAGGGGAAGCGCAGGTAGGTGTTTTCAAAAAATTTGCTAGCTGAATCCTCCCAAGGGAAAAAAGGCGTTTTGTATGTTTATTTTAGATTTCGTGTTGATTTATTCAGAATTGCGTGTTAGTAGGTAGTAAAATTCAATGCAAGTAACTAAGAATAGGTTGAAATTGTGCCCTAGTCTCTTTGAATAGCTATTTACAAGTCGTATCGCTTGTCTGCACGAGAACTAACTTGCGTATGTATCATGCAAACTTCATTATGTATTATAATGCGTTAGTTTTATCGTGTTCCATTTTTTATATAAATTGCGGCACATTCGTTTTATCTTAGCTAGTTTAGAAAAAACAATTGAGTTAAATTTATGTGGCGAACCTCCCTCTTGTGAGATTTTAAGGAATTTATCAGGATGGGATTGTGTAAATAAAAACAATTTAAGCGAAAACAAAGTTTTACTTACCTTAATGTGTGGTTAATCATGAAATGAGCAAACATGTTACGAAATTAATGAAAGTTTATTAAAACATTTTCTAGCAGCCTTGAGAGATACATTTTAGATTACCGAATCAATGGGAATGCCTATGAATTATTGAAGAAAAACTCGAGAAATTTCATATGTTATTGTTTTATCAGGTCTTAAATAACTTATGAGCTTGGTGTCGTTTTTCCGACATGTTTTCAGTTTTTAGATTTTATGATACGACAGCTTTTCGAGTTGGTACGTGGTGGGGTTTCTGTGGACGTTTTCTGGTGCTAATCTAATAAAAGGCCCCGTTAACGATATTTGTAACCGCATGGTTCCCTGTAATCATATTATTGATCCGAAGAATGAATTCATTGGAGAATATGAAATTCCACTTTGATATTATTTAATTTATCCCTTGCACAATTTGCTTTATAGCTGTTTGTCGTATTGATTTAATAATAAAATTCGAAGACCGCATTTTCTTAATTTCCGTTTCGAAATTCCCCTCCGATCAGCAAAGCCAGAAGTGTGTTTTTTGAAGACTTGAAATATGTTTTCTAATTTAGTTACGTCAAAAAACACTCCGTTGAAATTCGACATGAAAAATGTATTGTTGGCATTTAGACTAATTACCTCCTACCCCTTTATTTCTCTTTCTCTCGCCTTGCTTTCCTTCGAATTGAAATCCGGACGGTTCTCAAAAGCAAAAAACCACGTTCATTATTTGTTCTGCTTTTTAGAACACATAAAATTTCTAATTTCGAATTTATCGATTATTCGACTATAAAAAGATATTTATCAAGTAAACCTGACCTTGTCGAAACGATCTTGGGATTTATTTTAGAATTTCTCCTATTCAGCAGTTGCATTTTATGTTGGCTTTTAGCCAAATTGTATCTTTGATATTTTTTCTATGTTCATAACTGATGGGTTGCACGTGAATTGCTTTCGCTCTAAATTCGGGGTGCCGATAAAATGATGATCGTTGTAAAGATTAGATAATATGGAGGTAATTTGTGTTTTTTAAATTGCTAACGTAACTGCTTGTTGAAATTATTTCTTTAAAAATAAAACGATTAGTTAACCATTTGTAATGAGATCATTAGCATTGTTACGATTTCTACTTGACTAATATAAAGGTGGTGGTAGTCAAAAGCGCAGGTTGCAACGAGCATAAACACGAGGTGATCACCGCCACCGTAACAATCCCCCACCTCTTGCAGCAACGAACTAACTATGAGTCATCGCCGGCGATCAATGAAAGGCCAGACGAACGGACGTTCCGCTCTCTTTCTCTAACTTGAATGTTTTCCTTCTCCTTTATATTACTTTTCCGCCGTCACATTTTGTATATAATATAAGAAGAAGGAATGTATCTAATATGTTTTATTCATGTTGCTTTATCGCGTTCCAATACATAATAAAAATGGCATGAATGCAGATTTATTTTTTAGGATAAAACTAATATATTAACCCGGGATTCCGTAAAATAATAATAGAAAAAGGAATAAATATTAAGTTAACCGTCTGGGAATAAATTTAAAAGGAAGGATTGTCAGCAGATTTTAAATCACTGCCCAAAAACAAATGAATTATGCTGAAATAAAGTGAAAACCATAAACCAAATTAAACACCATTAGGTTGATTAGACCTTCCACTTTCCGATGTCGCTTTGTTTTTATCATCTAAGGCCTTTCATTCAACAGTTATTATTTATATCGCAGACAATTTCGTCCGTAAGTTATGAGCGTCGTGGCGCCGACGTAGAAAATGTACGGCCTTATTTCTTGAATAGGACACAGCTATTCATCTCGAGCCTGTCTTTACCTTATTAAGAACAACTGAGAATTACTGCATATTTTAGTGGTAGTGTAAGGTATTTTAAAAAATGAAAACTTAGGCTTCAACACATCTCTAAATTTCATATTCTTTTAAATTATTATTCAAGTGATCGGAACTAAAATAGCTTTGGAGAGAAAGATGAATATCTTTCGAATGATCACTTACGTTTCGAAACGAAATTGGGTCTTCAAAGGATCATTAATGAAATCAAATGAATTTTTCAGTAGATTCAGATGGTTTTCACGTTTCCATAATAAAACTTTTCTTTCGTATTTTCCTTTCTTCGGGGATTTTAGAGAAAAAGAGAGAGAGAGAGTTTCTTAAAGAAATGAGTGTTTTGTTTTGAGAGATACGTTTTCGATTTTTTTTGTTTTTTAAATTCTATATGTCTATTTGTTCTTATTCAAAATTGCCCTTGTCGGTCTTTATTTTTAAGATTAATGATATCAAAAACAAAAGTGTGGTTTTTTAAATTTACGAATGCTCAAGAAACATTTGCCTAGGGCTTCCAATGCACCAGTTTTATTTTGTGAAACCATTTCAATAACGAACTTTCAACTCTCTTTTTAGAAATAACAAAAATCACTCGATGTTAAAACCGAAAAACAGAGAATTGGTTTCATTCGCAGAAATTACTTTTTTGTAAGAAGCTCTTGCCGAATTCATTCTATGTAATTATTCAGTTTATTAATATAATACGAATGGTGAGTAATGAGAGCGCAAGATATCTTTCCGCAACACCTCTATCGACCATCCGACCCCATACCTATGGGCACCAACTCTCCTACATTATACCATCAAATCCGAATTTTAGGTACAATTTCAAACCCGAAATGACTCAGTTCACTCATCTAGGACAGAGAGAAATGACACAGTACCTGTCCCTTTTTCTAATTCTGAACAGATACTGTTGAAAATTTCCCAAAATGTTAGTTTTTGAAGATACACACAACAGAGTGCAATTTTAAACACAGAATGGCGTTTTCGACCTGGAAGATAACCTCGTAGAAAAGGCGCATACTACTGCACTTTCCTAGTATCTTAGGAACAGGGCCGGCGGAACATGATTTTCCGAAGTATGGAGTGCAAAAGAAGGTCGTTACACATATAAACCAAACAGGTGCACGAGCGCAGAAAAGCGATTTAAACGATTAAAAAGTTCTTTTATTGTGTATCATTTATAGATAAATAATAAATATACATTAAATAATAAAATAATAAGAAATAAAGAATATACAGGGTGTTTACTAAACATGCGGCAAAAATTCAGGGGGTTATTCTTTGGCTTATTTTAAGATTTTTTGTCCTTGGATGATTTTCGGAAAGACGCTTTGTTTCGAAGATACAGGGCGATAAAAGCTTTTCGAAAAAAACAATACATGTAAAGATTCGTGATCTACAAAAACTGCTGAAAATGACTACCACCAGCTAGGATGCATGCATCCAATCTTCTTCTTGTTGATTGCCGAACTTTTCCAAAAATACCGGGGTTGTTTCTTATTACATTACACCCCTCAATTACCCGATTTCTCAAATCTTCTTCATTTTCCACTGGAGTTTTCCACTAATGTTTTCAAATACCCCCATAAATAAAAATTCGAGGGATTTAAGTCTGGGGATCGAGCAGGCCATAAGTGAGATCTACCTCGATCAATCCAGCGATCTTCATATGTTGCGTTTAGAAACTCACGAGCAACCAGACTAAAATGTGCTGGTGCATCATCGTGCATAAACCATATTACGTTTCTCGTTGCCAATGGTACATCCTCTAGGACCCAGGCAGTAATTCTTCCAAAAACTTTCGATACACCTCACTGGTAAGTCTTCCTGGTAGAAATTAGCCAGTCGCCCACAATTCCAATCCAAATGTTTAATGAAAATTGATATTGAAAACGATCTTCAAGTACCGCACGATGGTTATTATGGAAGTTCCTAATTGCATTTCTGGAAAAATCTGCTTCACTGGTAAAAAGAATCAGCGCCAGTAGTTGAGGAATTTGAATCAAAGTTTGCAGAAGCCATTCACAAAATGCAATACGTTGAGGAAAATCTGCAGGAACGCGCTGAATGTGGTTAGGATGCAAGCCATTCTGCTTCAAAGTTTTCCACACAGTCCTATTACTTACATTCAAAGCATTTGATATTTTTCTGGTAGATGTACCTGCACCTTCCTCTGCCATGTTCAGCACATTTTTCCAATTCTACCGTTGTTACTGCTGTTGGCCTTCCTGGTCTTTTATTTCGTTTAAATGTGCCTGCTTCATGAAGACTTTGGAAAGTTTTTTTATCAGGAACATGATAATTGGAAATCTTTCACTGTACAACCGCCTAGCCTCTAACGAATTTCCATTGGCAAGTCCTTACATAAAATGCATCTCTGTCATCTCGGCGTTTGTACAGCCATTCATATTAGAAAGCTTCACTAACAGAAGTTTAAGTATCAAACGAAAATACGCGACGCAATCAATTTTGGCAACTTTCAAAGAGAGAAAATGATAAGTCACTATGGAAACGATGACAAGCACAATGGAAACGTATTTCTGGACATTTCTTGTACTCTGTAAACCTAGTTCAGTACACCGTAGTTTTTCTTTACTTTTAGCGTCTTTCCAAAAATCGTTCAAGGACAAAAGAATTTTAAAATATTCCAAGGAACAATCCCCTGAACTTTTGCCGCATGTTTAGTAAACGCCCTGTGCATGTTAATCGACAAAAACTGAAAATTAAAATACGAAATTTTCAGCTATGGAATTCCATACTCAAAAATACCTTAAGTATGGAGTGCTCCATATTCACCATATGCCTTCCGCCGGCCCTGCTTAGGGAACTACTCCAGAATGGTCCAAAAGACTAATTACATGTTTTTCCTCCATTTCACCCCAAAGACAGGCACACGCCACTGGTATCCAGCTAAGCTTCTTCCCTGATGATGCTCTTTAGTATAAAAAAAGGCCAGCTTGATCGGACCATAATTAACCGAGTTACGAATCTTTTAAGTGGGCATCGCGGAAGACAATGGAAAAAAGTGCGAAGTTAACCGAATCAAATCTGATTTTTTTTTCAGTAGTTAGAGATGTGCTCCCAGAATATAATTCTTAAATACCACGTCAGTTGGACCATTCGGACGGTTTTGGCGGGCGATGCAAGATTTGCAAAATGCTCGAACGATTTTGGGAGGAAATTCGGGGTTTCTTGGTTTGCTACCGATAATCCGTCTTCACTGATCGCTTACACGTTAAAATCTACGTCGAACAGTAAGAACCAGACCCCCGTACTCCTTATAGTTTTCGAGTTACGAGTTCTAGCGGCATCTGACGCAGGTGAAGACATTTAATCGGGGCATTAAATGCCGTTTCGATATCTTCGCAAAACCACCACCCCTATCCCCCACTCACGGACGCCTATGGACCCGAATTTATTCTGCGAATGGTAAAACACTCCAGGTTGGCGCTACATCAAAGGTCCCAGATCGCTAGGACCTCGCATAAGGTCCTAGTCGTTTTGTCTGTTTTTGCCGCTACATGTCACCGCGTTCGCTTCTTGCGCGCAATCCTTTAAATTCGACCACGATCGGCATACGCGTTTTCGAGTTATTCCGATTCTTCGTTTTGAAAAAGTGCAAAATTTCCAACTTTGCCACCCCCTTTCTTGTCTCTTATTTGGAAATTAATGGAAAACCGCCAGACGGGCAATTTAGGAGCAAAACGTGCTCTTGCATTTTTTTCCACGGGATGTACCGTTTTCATGCAAAGTCAAATTTCCAGAAGTCCTGCAGTATCAAAATTTAATTTAATATGTCTTGTTTTAATATTCTGAAACAGTATGCAACAGCCAAGCTGAATTTCTGAAACTATTTGCAAGACATCTTGTATATCGATACCTTAATTGCAAAACCACGTATCACTCATTGACAACAATAGTTGATACGTGGTTTTGCAACTAAGGTATCGATATAAAGAATCTCACTTTCGTAACAAACAAAAGCATTTTAAGAACGGGTGTACTGGAAATTAAATTAAATTGTAACACAAACTTAGAATTAGAAAAGTTTTGGCTACTCTAGAGATCAGTTTACTTATGCTTTTGGTTTTTCAAAAAAGTTCACGGCTTACTAGATATTTGCTAACAACGAAATTATCTTATTTTTTTAAAATAAAAAGCATTTCCTACTTAGAGTGCCATGGCTTTAAACATATGAAAATCATTGGTTTTGTCAAATAAATTACATTTGTTATGTAACAATTGCTAAAACAAAACAAAAGACGCTTTTAAGATACTTCACTGAGCATTCACAGATAGCATCAACTAAGCGTGTAATGATGCCTCATAAAAGCGTATTTGTTTTGTTGTAGCAATTTTTGCATAACAAATGAATTTCTGTGATAAAACTCCACGACTTTATGTGTTAGATGTCATGGCACACTATGATGAAAAATGATTTTCACTTCATAACTCGGTAAAACAAAAGAATAACTATGTCAAACCATGTATCACTGAAAAGCATTTAAGGCGTGCAGTTCAGTAATATGGAAATCGAGTAGGCGTTCCGTTAGAAAAAAATTTGGATTTACGTTTCACCGCCGAAATAAAACAAAAGACAATTGCGAAAATAATTTTTTTGTATTTCGGAATAAATTCTCTAAAACGCCCTTAGTGCTGTTCTTTTCTATCTTTGCTCGTTCCTGAGATATTTCACTGTAAAAAAATAAGATAATTTTGTTTTTAGCAAATATTTAGTAAGTCGTGAACTGTTTTGAAAAAACAAAAGCATAAATAAACTGATCTCCAAAATAGCCAAAACTTTTCTAATTTAACCGACTTCGTATCTCTTACAATTTCCGAGATCCCAATCCGAAGATGGCAAAAATTCGAAAATTATTCGGATTCTGACGCGAATATCTTTCAAAGTTCCTTTGTCCCATTGCAACTAACTTGTGGCCCGGAAAACAAAAGCATAATTTGGCAGAATGCAGTTCCTTCTTCTCCATGATACTGTCGACCGATTCGAATAAGGTTTGTTAAACAAACCACAGATATCATAACGGAAGAGTTTAATTATGTAGAAAACAATTTTAAGTTATTGACAACGACAAAGGTCAGTCAAAACAGCAAACAGTTTTGTGTTAAACATATAATGATGCTCACGATGATCGACGCAAAAATGTGTAATGCTGCCACTCACACCACAATCCACTATGAAGTGTTACATCTGTGGAGTAATTTCAAAAGATTGCAACACTTTGACAATAAGAAAGGAGATAAAATAAGATTCTTTGCAATTTGGTTTACCTGTAGTGCACGCCAGAATCAGATTATTTGAAGCATTGCTGCATCTTGCCTATAAGTTACCGATGAAAAAATAGCAACTAAGAAGTGAAAGTGACAAAGACGTTGCAAAACAAAGGAAGTTGAAGATTCAAGGCGAATTTAAAACCAAGAGGGGTTTATTGGTAGATGTTCCTAAAGCTGGGTTTGGCAACACAAATGACAGTAATACTAGCAGAAGGTTTTTCCATGACCCAAATTGGATTATCGTCTTATAAGGCCTGTCCACTAAAAATCTGCATTGAGTTATAAATTGGACAAAAGATTATTTTATTAAATTTTATATAGTAAACAAAAACCAGAAACGAAACAGAAAAAAGTACACGATTTGAAACACTGACAGCTGACGTTCTTTTGTTTTCCGATATAATATGTTAGTAGCCTACTTAATTTAACTCAAACTCGGTGCAGATTTTTAGTGGACAGGCCTTATATTGTCTGAAAGTAATTCTAGAAGCCATATCAAGTGGCTTTAGAATCGATACTAAGAGATTTGATACTTACTGTATGGAAACAGCAAAATTATACGTAGAACTTTATTCATAGCAACCAATGACACCCACTCTACATAAAATACTCATGCATGGTTTCTTGGTAATAGAAAAAGCGCTACTACTGATAGGGTAATTATCAGAAGAGGCCGTCGAGGCAAGGAACAAACATTTTCGTTTGTATCGTCAAAATTATGCCAGGAAATTCAGCAGAATCGTGTAACCTTGATGTTATAAACATTTTGTTGTTGAGCTCTGACCCTTTTCTGATTGGCACGCGGCATGTACCAAGAAAAACAACAAAGCCATTTCTCAAAGAAACCCTCGAAATGTTTCTTTCTGCTGAGCCTACACAATCAATGGTTGATGTTTCCAATGCAGAACAGTCGATAATTGAGATGAAGAACGTTAGCTATCATCTTCTGGTTGAAAGTAATAACAAATAATATACTTTATAGATACAGTTTGTTTTAGGCTACTAGGAACATAGTCGCTATTATTCTATATGTATCCAAGGTTATGGAACAATCGTTAACAATAAAATTAATAAAAATAAACAAAATACAGCCTGTCTGAGGCTTCTACGTACTTTCGTAGTCTAGGTAACGGATACTTGCTATTTAATATAATTGTTTTAATAATAATAACAAAACCAGTAGACACCCTTGACCAAATTAAAAAAAGAATAATATCATGAGGATATGTCAATTTGAAAATTTTTACTGTTGGATTCTGTTAGTTGTTATTATCGTTGTTATTAATTTTTTTAATTGAGTTTTTTAAAAACGTGGATGTTTATTTAATTCCAGAAAAGGTACAAGTTGTAAAATGGCATTACTTGAGAAATTCTTATCGTGACATAATCAATTTATTCGTTAATGCATTTGAAAACCGACCTCTACCGTCAGTTACAACCATTAGCAGAATAATTTCTAATTTTGAAAAGTTTGGATGCGTTTCTCTAAATTTTCATAAAAATATAACTTTTCGTGAAAAAACGGAAGAGGAGGAAAATCAACAAGTAGCTGTTTGTGCTGCAATTGAAGAAAATAATTTTCTATCTCTGAGGTAAGTTGATGAGGTTTTAGACAATTTTGAAAGAAAATAATTATAAATGTTTCAATATTGAGAAAACTCAACAGTTATTTCCTGAAGATCAAATAAGAAGAATGGAATTCTGCGAAAGGTTTATGGAAATAGCAAATCGAGAGCATAATTTTATCAGCAATATTTTATTTAGTGACGAATGTACTTTCCCTCTTAATGGCCGTCACAACCCTTCTGTAGTTCGTTACTGGTCCCGCCAAAACACCCATGAACATTACGATTATCGTACCCAGCATTCTCTAAAGTTAAATGTTTGGACAGGGATTATATTATTGGGCCATTCTTTATAAATAAAAATTTAAATGGAATTAGATATTTAAATCTTCTGGAGGCTGAAGTAATTCCAATGCTTCATCAAAGGGGCATTAGATTGGAAAGTATATGGTTCCAGCAAGATGGATGTCCCGCTCATGAAACTGCGCAAGTACAGGAATTTTTAAATAATACTTTTCTAAACCGCCTAATAAGGAAGGATCAGGTGGCCGCCAAAGTCGCCTGATTTATCAGTGAATGACTTTTTTTATGGGGGCATATTAAAAATGTTATTTATCGCCAAGAAGAAACGAGAGCACATACCTTGGACGAGCTCAGAGAAAAGATTATCCAAGCTATTAACTCTGTGACTCCTTTAATATTAAGAAATGTTAGGCAAGGATTTTACGATCGTCTGGGTTATTGTTTGGCTCAGGAAGGCGGCTTATTTGAACATTTATTGTAAATGTAAAATTAAATTGTAGAACTTTTGTATTTTTGAGAGGGTTGAATAATTTAGAATTTTTGAAGTGTTTTTTTTTTATTGTAAATACCTATTTTTTTTGTTTTTGTTATTAAATAATCTCAGATTATCAAAATGCTTTTAATACGGATTTTCTTAGTTGGTTTCTATGGTTTTTATTACAGTACGAGCTTTATTAACGATTATTTCATAACCTTGCATACCATATACAACAATACCGACTATGTACCTAGTAGCCGCTATTGTTGTATATGTATCCAAGGTTATGAACCAATCTTTAACAATAAAATCACTAAAAATGAACAAAATACAGCTTGCCTGGGCTACTACGTACTTACGTAGTCTAGGTAACGCAAACTTGCTATTTAATATGATTGTTTTAATAACAATTACAAAACCAGTAGGTACCCTTGACTAAATTAAAAAAGAATAATGTCATGAGGATATGTCAATCTGAAAATTTTGACAGTTTGATTTTGTTACTTGTGTTATGGTTTTTTGTTATTGGATTTTACGATCGTCTGGGTTATTGTTTGGCTTAGGAAGGCGTCTTATTTGAACGTTTATTAATAAATGCAAAATTAAAACGTAGAATCTTCGTATTTTTGGGAGAGTTAAATAATTTAGAATTACTGAAAAGTTTGTTTTATTGTAAATACCTATTTTTCTGTATTTCTGTAGTTATTAAATGATCTGAGATTATTAAAATGCTTTTAATATGAGTTTCTTTAATTCTTAGTTGGTTTCTATGGTTTACAGTATCAGCTTTGTTAACAATTGTTTCATAACCTTGGATACGTATACAACAATACCGACTATGTACCTAGTAGCCTAAGACAAACTGTATAAATAAGCACAGTGTTCAATTGTTGTTTGAAATAAACTTTTTTTGAAAATAAACATTGTCATTTTATTTATTAAAACGTATTCCAAATGTATCATAATATAGTACGAAACACTGCTTTAAACCATTTTATTTTAAAAAATAGTTTTGGCCAACTTTGAGAGGCAAATACCCCTATGTGGCATGTTAAGAGATTTTGTTACTTTATGCTGGTCTTACCATACTTGCTTTTTGGAAGTTCAATGTAAAGCTATTTCATATTAGTCTTCTAGGGATCGTTTTTTAACTTTGATTAAGAACTAACTTTTACTTCCAAAAAAAAACTGATAACTTTGCTTCCGAAGAAGAAATGATCTATTTCTAGATTAATCTTATTTCCCGCCGTGACGGAAAATCTCAAAGCAACATCGTCAAGATTTTGAGAAATCTCGAACTTGAAACAACATTTTATAAAAATGAACTAATTTATTTTGAAAACGCATAACTTTTTTAGTTAATTTTATGCTGCCTCAAAATGTTCAATTTTACAGTTAACGAACTAACTGAGAAGTCCTTTAAAATTATGGATAAAGTATTAAATCTTTTTTTAATAAAACCTCGCGCTCAAAATCTCCCGAACAGCCATTTGTTGCTAATAAAAAGTAGTTGTAAGATCTACTATAATTATAAAGGATACCTGGAGAGGTTTAAGTACAATGCACTTTTTCAATTTAATAAAAACCAATTAACCAGGCGAATCCTCTATCTTCTTCATCATGATAGAGAATTATTTCTTCTTCTTGATATTCTGTTGTCTTTTCATCGAATGAGTTGCAGGTTCCATTCTTTTTGTGATTTACAGTCGCAAAAACAGAAACAACTAGAAAGATTTCTGGCCTTGAATACATTTTTTATTAAGAAATGACGAGTTCTAAATCGCTAGTACCTTTACTTTTCTTTTTAATTTTTAAAATTTCTTTTAAATTTTAATTTGATTAGCAATTGAATTGATTAAAAAATTAAAATGTTACGAAAAGTCACAAAGAACTCTACCGACAACGAGGAAATTAAACCAAAATTAAAACATCGCAAACATTTAAATGCTCGCTCGTAAAATTTTCCTACAAAAAAGAAAAATCGAATATAGAATAAAAAAGCCCGCCAAAGTTCATTTAGGAGAACCCAATAAATTTCACTTTCATTTTACCAAAATGCTTTTATTATGTTCTACTAACTAGTGTCCTTCCTGTAGACTTCACGGCGTCCTTGGTTCCACGCAGTGAAGTGATAACGTTTGACGCCAGGTCGTCTGGAAATACCGCTGAGCTGCTTGAGATTTTTTTTATGTTTTGTGTCACAATATTATTTATTTCATATTTATGCATTTAACAAATAAATCTGATTTATTTATCATTATTACAGGTAATAATGGCTTTAGCTTCCCATCTGCAAATGGTGGAAGCAGAAAAACAAAAGTTGCGAACCCAAGTACGCCGTTTGTGTCAGGAAAATGCCTGGCTACGTGACGAATTGGCTTCCACTCAGCAACGCTTACAGGCAAGCGAACAGGCGGTAGCGCAACTAGAAGAAGAGAAAAGGCATTTGGACTTTATGGCTTCAGTTAGCCGCTACGATCAGGACCTTAATGAAGACAATGCTTCGGAACATTCACGTACTGAAAAACCAGATCCTGTTGTCGACCTATTCCCTGATGAAGACAACGATGAAAGAAGTAGTGAGTATTATTGTTTATTTCTAAATTCTTTTACAGGTTTTTCCTTTTGGAACTTAATGAAAATAGATTTTAATTCATTTTGATACTGTATTGTTTAGATGATGATGATATGGATTGGACTGATGTTATATTAAGACATTTGGATAAAATTGAATTTATGTGTAAAATGAAATCTGCCTTTGAGAAGGGTAAGCAATCTAAATTCATTTTATAAAATACAAACACGTTTAGTTTCCTCCAGGGATTATATAAATAATAACTTATCATGATTTTACCGCAAAAGGCACAAACATGAGAGAAGGAAAAGAAAAAGAATAATATATCAAACAGCTATGGTATACCTCCAACACACATATTACACATAAAATATTTAATAATCGCCACAGAGAAAATAACCTACGTAGCTATTTTAAATTATGAAAGATTAAGCGGTTGTATTATCAAGGGAACTGTGCGTAAACAATTTTTTTAATACACCCCAAGCAGTTGTTTACCATATGGAGGTAAATACTAGTCCCTTATGAGTTCTTATATAATTTTGATAAAACAATATTTTCTTGTGCTTATAAACACATACAATACTAATCAGTGTTTTACCAAAGAGAATTAAAGTGAAATTACAGCAAATAAAGAACAAGAATTGTTACAGAATAGAATAGACTTTGCCTTAATGACAAATCATTCTATTTTTATAAAGAAGTATTTTTTGCAAAGTTCTTTTTTTGTTGCTTTTACTTTGATGGTTTGTACAGTTTGTATTTTTTAAGTTTAATTTAGCAATAAAACTTGCAAATAGAAACTAGTTTGTTATTTGGATTTATAAATTGATCATTTATGTAGTTTCATTAGTAAATGTGTTGGATTTTCCGTATTGTTTTTTATATAATTTCTTTGTAGATTTTACTTTTATTTGATGACAATATTTTTTTAAAAATAATTTTCAAAACAACTAATTTTTTGGATTTTTCAATTTAGTGTTCCACGTTGAAAAAGTCATCATTAATAACAGTTAACATTGATAATAAAATACAATTTATATAAAGGAGAAAGTTAAAAGCAAATTGGAAAGAATAATCAATACTATTAAAGACTATTAGTATTAATGATTTTTTCATTGACATATTAAGATGAGATTGGTTAATTAAATCTCCAACAAATACTAAATGCTTATTATTAAAATGTCTAATAGAAATTCCTAGATATTTAAAAAGACAAAACTAATTCATTTTTAGAAACCTCTTGAAAATTGCCTGTTTTAAGTTCAAATCTCATTATTTTTTTTTATGTGTAACAAGAGACAAAGCAGAATAAAAACTTTTTATTACACGTTTTAAGTTTAGTAGACCATGGAAATCATACAAAGGTTGATAGGAAGTAACAGTTGTATTTAATTATCAATTAGAAGAATTCTCTCCAAAACAAAAAAGTTTTTTGCCAGTTTAGTAAAGTGTTTACTTTTATTTGTTTTATCCTTTTTTCTGTTTGCGTATTAGCCTACCAATCTAGTACTACTACAATGTATGTTATATGCTAATTGCCAAATATTGTTCTGCTCTATTTTCTTGTAGGTAATTTGTAATTTTATTATCTTGTTAAAAAGTTAAATTTCTTAAGGCGGTTTTCAATTTATATTTACAAAACATGTAACCGTTTGTAGCAGTAATATTTATTACGTTATATTCTTTATTTAAGAGTATTATAATAAAGTAATAATGTAATCTAATATTCATTTTTGAAATAAGATTCTCACATTCTACAATTTTATTAATCAATTTCTGGAGACCAAACACTACTTACATGTTTTTGTAACATAACTTTGCATAACAAGATAATGCTTAGTCTAGTTTAACTAAGATGCTGTTGGTCTTAGGCCGGCTAAATCAGAGGGTGGCCTTGAGCGTGTGATACGGAGATTACATACACAATAAAACACCAAAACAATATTTAAGGTTGGAATTTAATGCTTTCATATTATATGAGAAAAGTTGCTCATGTTTTCAGCAGTTTTCTCAAACATCAAATAACATAGGTGTAAAATTTATGCACACAAGAATCATTGTATGGCTTAATTTAAAAATCTGTTGCAGATTTTCCAAAATAAAAACAAAAATTAATTATAAAGTTGCATTTTATTTAGAACTGATTAGAGCACATTAGTCTGTAGGTGTATTTTTACAGAAGCACGAAAAACTATGTAAATTATGTTAAAGCCATAGAATAAACACCTTACTTCATCTTTACGTTTAATTTTAATAAGTAAATTTGATCATTTCCTTTAAAACTGCTGAAAATAATAGCGGCCTACATTTTATTCGAGTAGACATATTTCCTTTTATTTTAGCGAAGTTGAAAGTGAGAAAATGGTAAGGGTGGATGTCCAGGCTAATGTTAAATTTGGCAATTACCTGTGAGATGTCACTATTGAAACTCGAATATCAGGACCGAATGAGATATTTTGTGTGAATGCAACCCAAATTTTACTGGGTTGATTTAATGTTTTGATTTTTTACTTATTTGTCATTTATGAAATGTGGGAGAAAAGGATGAGATTAAATGGATAAATTTTTAAATAAGGAAAAGTCTGCTTTAATTTTTTTACTTATAATAATCAACAATGAACCAAAAGTCTTTGGTCATAAATATTGTGGCAAATAAATTATACTTTGACATAACTAAAACTTCGTACAAAGTGATTACTATGTGGTAAATCCACTGATTGCTTCCTGTAAAATTTACCTGTATACTGGTCATTGGTTCTTTTTAAACGGAAAAAAAAGAAGTGTATATTTTCTTGTTTAGAAAACAGGTTAGCATAGTTTTCGTTCATAATAGCAAAGAACAGACCAAAACCAACACAGATAGTGTAGCTAAAAGCATGTTAAATTTAACATAACAGTAGTAGTATTGTGAAGTAACTCAAAAGTTACAAATAACACAGATCCATATAATTTTCTTTGTCTGGCCGGTGCCGACTAGGCATGCGATAAATAGGTTCTATTATACAATAATTTTAACTTTCTTCCAAGAAATCTTTTTCTAATTATAAATATAGTTTGTACACTGATAATTGTATATTTTAAATATTATAAAAAAATTAAAAAACACTAACACCATAACCATATCTTTGATTACGTATTTGTATTTCCATCTCTTTTTCACCCTCAAGTATGCTACATCCAGAAGTTAAACATAATCAAAGATGTGCAAATGGCTTTAGTGCTTTTTCACTTTCTTATGATATTTAAACAAAGACAAAGGGACTTAAGGGAGTACCGTAATCTTTTTTCCTCTTCTTGCTCTTTTCTATTGCAACCCCCTTCTACTACTCCCACGACTATTTTAAAAATTCAGTGGTTGTAATATGAATTAGATAAAAGCTTACATTTAATTTACATTCAATGTAACAGAACAAAAAAATTCAAAAGTTCATTCATATCTAGTTCAAACTTCCCTCTTTATTCTATCATTTAATAAGCACCTATTTTTCTTTTAAACGCGCGAAATTTAAATTTTAATTTGAGATACTACAATACTTAAATCTTCACGCCTAATGTCAAGCTAGTTATCTATTATAAATCTAAAGCAGCTACAAAAATAACCAACTGCACAAAAGCACGTACTACCTTAATTTCTCACAACTATGGCTCAATATATAAAAAATACAGACATTGTAAAGTTACTTTAAAAAAGTAATTAGTCACAGTTACCTTATCAAAAAATGTAATTAGTTACAGTTACAATTACAGTTACTTGAATTTAAAAAGTAACTAGTTACCATAACAGTTCCTGCAAATATGTAACTAAGTTACTTTACCGTTACTGTCAGTTACTTCGATTCTATAAAGAAAACAAAGAAAAACTTTTTAGAACCCATCAAAATTCAAGTCGATTCTAATTAATTTGTATAGGCTTACTGTACAACTCTTAAAATTACACAATATGAAAACATGTATTTTCTGAACATTATCAAAACTAAATTTGAAAATTGATTATTCAAGTAACGCAAAAGGTAACGACCTGAAGTCGTTACCGTTACACGCTTTTTGTAATTAGTTACAATTACTTTACTGCGTCTTTATAAAGTAACGTCTGAAAAAATATTTTCTAGTCAAAATATTTAGAAATTGTTTGCGCTAGAAGTTTGAACACTAAACAGTTTAAACGCTGCATATTGTACCACAGGTATGGCGCAGGAGTCAGGGCTCAGGACCAAAGTTTTGGGAAGTTAATTTTAATACCCCTATCCTTGAGTATGTGACTGCGAAACGCTGGATAATTCGTAACAACTTGTGAAGAGAAAACACTCACAAAATAGGAAAAAAGAAAGAAGAAATTTGAAGCACGAGGCGCAAGCCGAGAGTGACAGTGCACTTGTACTTATAGAAAAAAGCCTACCGACCATTATTCATGATAAATGAATTTAGAAAATTGCTAGAAAGACTAACAGCAGCCAAACTAGGGGAAGAGATGAGAGATAAAGAAGATTTCTCAGGCAGACAGTTTGAATATAGTAGAGGAAGATCCAGGGTCGATGCTCTAAAAACAGTAGAAAGAATAGCCAAGGAAGCAAATAACGACGACTATAAATACATAGATGTATGCGCTAAGATAGCGCTAGATGTAAAAAATGCTTTTAACACTGCATCACATGGAGGTATCAAGGCGTTGGGAAATAAGCTCTTACCTTATTAAAATTATATGTAGTTATTTCACCAACAGAAAACTGAACATCAATGAGAAGCGGCAAATAAATGTAACACGCGGAGTACCACAGAGATCCGGCCCGCTACTCTGGAACTTATACTATAACGCGGTCTTAAAAATTAGAGTACAGTAAAGACTGACACTACTTGCCTTTGAGTACGACCTGACAATCGTGCCAAAGGCAGAAACAAAAGAAGATTTGGAAATAAAAATCAGCCATACTAGTCTGCTCGAGCTAAAGAAGCAGAAGCAGCTCGCTTGAACGGTATGTAGAAGAAAGGTTACACTACTGAATGTAAAAATTGAACAACATACGCACACTCAAACGAGTGAAACAATAAAATATCTTGGAATACAGTTCGATAGAAACATGACAATGACGAGCCACAAAAAGAAAGCTACAGAAAAAGCTGCAAAAACGGCAATAGCATTAGGCAGAATAATGTCGAACAGAGGTGCGCGGAGTAGCAGAAGAGTACTAGCCTCGATAGTACACTCCGTATTACTATATGGGGCGCCGGTATAGCAACGAGCGTTAAAAAAAGAAATACAAAAAGAAGACAGAACGATTCCATCTATGGCCTTGTGGAATACCGTATTGACTAACCCAAATGGAACTCTTTTATATTGGTAATGACCACATGAAGTTATAAACGCAGTGTACGAACGACTTTCCTTTTCTCTTAGCAACTGGAAATAACCAGATTTCATGTCTGACGTCGTAAAGCATGTGTTACCTGCCAATCTTTCCAGTTTATGGTCTATACTATAGTGTATGTATAACGATGTTTCTCAGTAATAGAATCTACTTTTGGGCATATACTCGTATTATTTAGCCTAATAAGTGACCTTACAAAGAAGCTGACGCTGACTGACTAGTCATAAAGCCAAGGCAATGCTAAATCTAACACCGACTTACCTATTGACATGAGAGAAATAAGGAAATTTAAAAAATTGGATCAATAAACATAGATTTTTTAGAATATTAGAAAATTCATTCAAAGATAAATAAATAAACATTTTCGAGTTCTGATTTACTATCATGATAAAACATACGACCTAAACAGCATAATAATAGATCTTGGTTATTTGTTTGCTACATTATTAATTGTTCATTATTATGTTGTTTAGGTCGTATGTTTTATCATGATAGTAAATCAGAACTCGAAAATGTTTATTTATTTATCTTTGAATGAATTTTCTAATATTCTAACATAAGTGTAATACAACAGGCCAATTCTAATTTGAATTCATTGAAAAAAAAGTAATAATAAAATTGTGACACTGCTTACCATTGCTTTTCAAGAAATTTCAAACAGAACCAACTTATTTTAAAAATGCAAATTCTAAATATAATGATTTGAACTTTCAATTCAAGGACTATTAGAAAAAGGAAATTAACACAATTGAAATATTAGAATAAAGCCATAAAAGAGTTTCTAATAGGTTTTTACAAATCTCTTAATTTACAACCCCTTTTGTTCACTTATATTTCAGTTCTACCTGCTGCTCTTCTCGTATGCTTCGGCGTTTGTTGCATCTATTCTTAGGAGGAGTATCGCAAAAATGGAAATATTCTTCATGGTACTAAATAGCAGGAATGGTGTTAAACAGATTTCTACAACTGCACTTTTAAATTTAGAATAGTATTTCTGCTAGTTAAAAGAGTTCAGCATCTCCCGTGGCAAAATTCGCTTTCCTTATTTATAGGTACTTCTCTTATTACAATATCCCAGCCTTAACACATGTTGTAAGATCCCAAACCCAGGTTTTGACAGATTTTTACATTTGTGGCCAACTGTGATCATCAAACATATTTACTTACCTTACATTGCGTTTCTATAATTTCCTAAATCCTGGATGCACTGGCTACTAACAATAGTGGAGAAGACAAGGAGTCAAATAAAACACAGATTATGATTTCAATAGAACTTTGTATATTAATTAGCAAATGTTAGTGTGAAGACCAAAATAAACTTTTCAAATACTGGTTTAAAAATCAGTTCGGAGGAAGAACCAGTAAGAAACTTTCGATGATCGTTTCAACAAAACAATATAGGTTTAAGTACATAAAATTTATAAATAAACATTTATAACTTAAAAGCAACAGAACACAACAATATTAAATAAAAGAAAACAACTGTCAAATCAAAGAAAGGAAATCAGTAATGTGGTACAAACATGATTCGCCCTAACTAAAAAAAGATAATTATTAATCGCAAAAAAACACATACTACACAATTAAATTGAATGAATACATTTCATAATAACTTGGTGAAAATCAGAAATAATTAGATGATAAAATAAGTGTGCTGAACACAGCATAATGCAAATTTCAGAATTCATAATGGGCAACATACTTTAAACTAGTCCTGCTCTCTCCACTATTCAAATACACATCTCCACAGCAATTATCAACAAACCAAACCAAACTGAAGCATATTAGCAAAGACAAAGGGAGTACCGTACTCTATAATATAGACTGGTACCTGGCCATAGCCTAAAGTTGTGAACAGTCTTTCATTCCCAGGGATAAATAAATGAGACACTGAACTATAATACAGTGCTTAGTGCCGTAAATAATACACAATAATAATAATAATAATACATGCTGAAAGAGAAGAACATAATACATTTAGTTATAAAACAATAAACAGTAATAAGGCATCATGATAATGCCACAATCACACACACAATAAATGAGGGAAATGCCATATTCTATAATATAGATTCTTAGTACACACAAAATGTTAATGTAATCATCAAGGCGTTTATACTTAATAATAAAGAGAGTGTTTAATTTGTTATGAGAACTTAAATTTGGCGCCCCTTTTTTGTTAGTAAATTTAATACAGATAAGTTTGTTTTTGTTTATTGTTGCTATGTGTTGTAGTTGATGTAAAAAATGGCAAATGTAAAAAATTACAAATTATATTCTTAATGGAAGGTTGTAGTTTTTAATTGAAAGAATAAGCCAATATTTACAGTCCATTACGTCGTCGTAACAGAGAGCAATCGCCTAATAAATCCATGTGCATCTTGTAGGTATTGACTTGTAGCAGTACATCACATCTGTGTATCTGAACATTCATATTACAAATGTTAGTACATTGAAATACATCAAATCATTTTGTCTTTTGTTTTTATAATATTTAATGAACCTGAATTCAATAAATAAATCATCCTGATATTCTCTAAACTTTTATAGTGGTCACAAGGTAAATGCATACAACAAAAACTTTCTATTAAGTACTTCTCACTACTCGACAAAAACATTTACAAAATACTTTATCGAAGAACCCAACATAATAAAAATTTTTAAGAAAATTTAAAGGTCTTATCAATCACAAACACTCTTTTAATCTAAACTGAAAGCAATTGAGACATTTAGAGAAAATAATACAAAATAGCTGTATACAATACAAAAAAATTGATCATGAACCAAATTACAATCAGAATCAAGAATTGAGAAGTAGAGAAACTTACCACGACTTCCCTGCTGATATGCAGATTTGCATGACAAGGACAGACTCAGCTATAACAACCTAATTTATGGAAGCACACTTCCAAACTCACGTTCCAAGTTCAATTTTTAATCAAATATTACAACAAAGGTTATAAAGAAAGAACAAAAAAAAATTTAACAAGCCAGCAATACAGATAATTCCAATGATAACATTTAAGAATTAATGTAATTGTGATCGATAAAAATTTCATGTTTTGAGATATATTTATTAACGTAAGGCGAATTGTACCCATATGTGAACTTGGCGGGTGGAAATCTCCATATCCGGGATTTAAAGAAATATGAGGCAACCCTGGAAGCAGAATTAAGTATGTAGATCCTCTAAGCTGATGAATCCATATCAAGTAGACCCTCTAGTTGTACAGTTTGCTACGAGGTGTGGAATTAAATTAACTTTAATTTATACAGAGAAGAAGCTACAGACGGAAAAATTCCCATTAAAACCAACTTCGAAGTAATCAGAAAAAGGAAAACTTACCTCACTAGAAGAAATTTCACCCCTCACAATTTTATAGTTCTGACAGGTTCACCGGGAACAAACGATCTGCTTCCCTTGTAGGGGAAAACAACCACTGCAACCTACTCGACAAGTTGCTCATGCAACTTGGAACATTACAACATAAACTCGACAGGGAAAATTCGAAACGCTTATTGAAGAATAAAAAGAAAATCTCTGTTAAAAATTTATTTCACGGAACCAATCAGCAGAAAAATTAGGAAGATGATGGTAACTAGCCTCAATCAACAACACCTGGTTGAGCGCGTATTTATTTCACACACAAGAGTGCAAGAGAACTTATCTAATCAAAATTCACGACGATATTTTCACTGCAAATATATAAACCCTCCTATTTATGATGACAACCCTATTCAAATTGCTAACCAGATCTTAAGATTAAATCCAAATCAAACAGAAATGCCAGCGAACAGCTGTTCAAGCTTTGTAATCTAGCAATAAGAAAATAAACTTAGATGTTGAAAACAATAGCGTCCCGCTTGCTTAAATAAATAAAATTGAAAAGTTCGTCCAACCCTAATTGATTTCCAAAATTTAAGAAGCTACAAAAAAAATCAACCTATTAGTATGAACCCACAAGTACCAAAAACCTCTTCAACAAGAGAAAACTACAAAAAAATATACAAGATCACACTGACAGCACCGATTATCATCATTAGATGAATGAAGGATGCTTGTTTCAACTTGTTTGTTGATTTCATTAAGGTGTCCTACCCACTTGCTCTTAATTGCATCATTCTTTCCTACAAGGTTTCTTTTTTATTTTTACAATGTCTTTTTTCTGATATAAAGGGTGATTACTAAAACCCAGATTCACGTGCAATTGCATCTTTTTTTTGCTAGTTCATAAATGGCCAGTCATAAATTATTTATCCGAATTGGGATGTGTAGATCATTTTAACATACATTTTATTTTGCACAAAATTGCACGTTTTGTTGTGTTTCAGTTGAAATAAATTAAGAAAAAGTAAATCCATTATTCATTTAAATGTTTAATTCCAGTTTGACATATGCAGATTAGAATGTGCAAAGTAAATTTTTTTGGAATTAAGTTTTTTGCATTTACAGCGCCATCTGTTACAAATCGGAAAAAATGTTTTAAATAAATTCTACGTATTTTGCGCTTCGAGTCCAAATTTGCAATAAAATATAGAGGTCTCCCTTACAAGGGGGTTCAATTTTTACACCATCAGAAAGAGGATGTGAAAATTAGTAAGGGAAGCGTTTGTTTCATCAAGAAATCTCAAACCCCTTAATTTTAATAGGAGTGGACGGGTGGTCTGAGACACCCAGCATAACAAAGTGGTAATGATTGGTCCTTGTGTTTTAGACAATTATTCTTTTACTCTTCTCTTACTAACGCTAGATCAGTAAGTTTTAAGATGAAACCTATTATTTCCATATTTTTAAGGAAGTGGAACCAATATTTTATTAGTTTAACTCATTTTTATTATTTGCATTTTATTTTGCACAATCTAAAGTCTTTATTGCACGATTTCAAGTTTTTATTGCACATTCTGGAATTTTTTGTTGCACGAAAATCTGGGCTTTAGTGTTTACTATTAAATTGCCGTTTCTTGAAATGGCTCTAAACACTAAAGATAATTTCAATTAGATGAAAGATTTGTATTATATGAAAGCTTATACGCAAAGATCACATTTCTATGCAAAGTATCACCTTTTTATTACCTTCTCATTAATTTCTGCACAGAATCGTCTATTATTAAATTTGTGCACTTAGTTTACTTGCTTTCAAAATCTATCATGAAACTGGCATTTTGACCTGTTTTCTGCAGACCAGTCTTAATATGGGCCTAATATTTTTCAGTTGGATGGAGTTAAGGGCAGTTTGTCAGATTACTCTGTTTAGGGACCACATTGGCAGTATTTAATTTATATCATTCTATTACTCTTGATGAATAATAATAACTTGTCAAATCAGCCCAAAATAAGGTCGATGAAGTGTGTTTATGTGTGAATGGTAGCAGTCTTTTCTAGGCATTCCTAAACATAAATATTGGCATTGATTATACCCATACTCACAAAAGGAACGCTTTCTCATGCCACACTGGCATATTGCCTATCATACCAGAAATTTCTTGCAAATTCTTCAACTGCACCAACCTTTTCAGACAAATATTGATTTCCTGGTAGATATGTGAAATCTGCTTCTACATATGTTTTGTCATCAGTAACAAGACAAGATTAATTTCTTTCCAGCAACATGTTGTACAGTAATTTAGAGCATTTAACGGCACGATTACATTGTGCTTCATTTCAGTGTTTTCTTTTTATATGTTATAATACAACACCTTTTATTTTTTGTATATTTGATTGACTTAGAGCTGTTTGATACTATGCTAAATTTTCGGTCGTTGTAAACGGAGTTTGCATAGAAATTTTTGTAGAAATTTTGTCAACAAAATTTTTATAGAATATATTCTAAAAATTGGTATATTTCTTGCAGAAAATGCGCAGTAAACGTGAGCGGGTTTATGCGCAAACCGACATCAGCTGATCGTTTGCAGCTTTGCTTGCTTCTCTATTATTTGCGATAATGTTTACGAGTCGCATTAAAGGTTGCTTAAAGGTCATTGCAAACAGCTGTAAATAGATTGATACTGCGCACGCTTCTTTTAAAAAATTTCCACAAAATTTAGCATAGTGTCAAACAGCTCTTATACTAACTTTTTTGCCACATCTCGGGACGAAATTGATGGTTTCTTCTTCAGTTCAGTTGCCAGCTTATAGTTATTAACAAGTAAACCAACTCTAAAAATCCTTTATGACCTTTGACTGATCGGCGATAATACGGATACGTTTAAACAGATGTCACTACTTTTACTCATTTGGCGTGCATATACGATCGTCTTGGCAGCTATTATAGAAACGCAGAAATATCATCCAACATCAACGTTTTGTGACAGAATTCTGTGGTTTTGTTTTCGAGCTAGTTTCCCACTTTTGTAAGAGTTGGTTTACTTGCTTAATTACTATGTGCTGGTATAAGTAGTTCCGGTTTTCTTGAGCCACCTTGGGACATCTGACAAAGTTTGGCTATAGCCAAAGTAATGATTATAGGATTTTCCACTCATTTACACAAAATTAACTCCCGAATACTTTTTTCATTTAATGACATCCGAACAACGTAGTAACAAAAGTAACTGTGCCAAATAAGATTTCTGTGATGTTTGGAAATGTTTGAAGACACAATCTTAATAAATTTGCTGAATAACTTGAAAGATAAGATTAAAATCCATAGTTGGAAGGGATGATGGTGTTGCAAGAATTTTGAAGTTTTCTATCTTGACAATCGCTGGACCAATTTCACAGATTTGTACTTTTTGCATGCAATGGTTATATAAGTAGGTAGATTTAAAGAGAAAATAGTCAACACAACAGATTCAGAAATGAAAATTAGGCAAAGTCAAGCAGTCAATAAAAAAAAGGAAAACATTTTTCTGAGATGTTTTAAAATGTAATTGCTTTTAGTCTGTTTTGAATTTTAAACTATAAAATGCAACTTTTTTTGCTATCTTGCTTACAGAATTTGTTTTTTTATTATTTAATTGTTTGTTTTTTACCTTTGTATACTTGTAGTTTGTTTGTTTTTTTGATAATATTGCTAATCAGAAAGGAGGTGTCAAGTGTATAAACTTGAAATAAGTTTAAAATATAGGTTTTGGTCATTTCTCTTTTGAAGAATTGAATTGAATTAATTTATCATTGAATTTGTGAACATAGTTTTAAAATTCATTGTGACCAATTTCAGAGGCAGGTAGAAAATCTATTGATTTTACTAGTTTGTGATTTTTCCAAGTTAATAGAACTCATACTACCTAGGGGTTTATTTGACCCTGCTCTAACTTACATGATGTTGTTACAAAATAAATAAAGGAGAAATAGCTTATTCTGATTAAATTTCCATTATTGTAAGTAGTCTTAAGAGTTGCAATAATTAAATTTGCAACATTGAGTTCTTTTAACAAATGAAAATAATTAAAGTAAAAAGAAACATTGTAAATAAGAAGTAGAGTCAGAGAAGCTGAGTTGCCTCTTAATTACAATATTTTTCTTACTTTAATTATTTTCATTTGTAAAAAGTAAAACTTTTAAGACTCGATTGTAAATGTAATTATTGGAACTATTAGGCGAGTTACAATAATGAGAATTTAATCAGAATAATATTTTTCTATTATTTGGGTGAATATCAAAGTAGTACCTAATTCATAGTAGTTCAGAACAAAGATATACACAAAAGTTTCTTTTAATAGCTTTAACTTTTAAAACTTTTAAAAGAAAAAATAAAATAAAACTACAGTGATCGGTTCAACTCGTTTTTTATTCTCTTTTGTCTTTCTGTCTCAAAACTAAAAACAAAACACCACAATAACAACATCTTAACTGACTTCAGTTGTTTTTATTAGAAGAGTGATCCTTCCATAGAAGATGATTTTTCTTAGAAGATAATCAGTAAATAACAAATTTTAAAAAATGGCTTATTGAAATACAGTACGAAGAAAAAAAACAAAATCAAAGGCATGATGAATAACTCCTTTTAAATTTGGCATATCAACATGCCTACTTCATGTCAAACAAATATGACTTTGAATTGACATGGAAAAATAGGAAATAATAACTAGAAAAAACTGAAATAAAATTTGTCATGTACTCATTAGTGGGCACTACTATCAGAGAAGAAAGTTCTGATTTCTCACTTTTAAAGCTGATATTTCAAGACCATTCAATGGATTCTGATCTAACAAATTTTATTTTAATGGCCATTTAGTTTAAGTGAATTAAGCCACAGCAATGAAATTTATACATTCTAACGACAAATAGTTGATTGATAAATTGTGAAACATTCAGAAAACTTGAAAACATTTAAAAAATTTGCCATTCAAATCTAATGGAAAAACTTTTTGCTTGTGCGTGTTTTAACCATATCATTGCCAATAACTAATGCGGGGTATCGTATCTCAGAGTTACCATTTTATAGAAGAGCTGTTTGAGATTTTTCAAGTTTTTTTGAATGGCCTGTACATCATAACTAGTATTGTTAGATACAAACATACCAAACGAATATTTCTGAAAATTATGGAATACCCTGAAGGAAATATAACTGTTTTAGTAAGTTTTGGTAATGTTCGCGGTAATGTTTCTGGAATATTTCCAGTAATTTCAATGAGAATTCTTTGTAAAGAATAATCATCTTGATTTTGCACAGGTCAATTCAATTATTATAAGAAATAGAGCGATGTGATTTATAAGAGATTGTTCTAACCTTACAAACTAAATTCATTGTTGAAGACGAGATTTAGCGCTCTTCTTTTGTTTTTGAGTTATACACAAAAATCCGAAGTTTCTCATTTTCTTAAAACTACTACCATTCTTTTCCTGTCACAATAATAAAAACTATTTCCCTAGATTTTCGTAGGGTTATTAGCAGAAAAAAATATGAAAACCCACGGTAACAATTTTTACTTACAACTTGAAAACAGAAATCAAACGCTAAATTTTGTTTTCACCAATGAATTTGGCTTGAAAAGTTAGGGCAGTACTGTGCAAATTCCATTGCTTTATCGCTTATAGTAACTAAGAATTTTGTATGAATACATAGAAAATGAGACACATTGTACTACATGTACTTTCATGTTATGACAAGTTGATTCAAAACCAAGAGACAAAAGGTGATCAGTTCTCATTATAAACCATCATATAAATGTTTAATCATTTTTTTTGCACTTGTTTTTCTGTTGGAAACAATCAGTTTAGCCGAAACTGTATTAAATAAAAATGTAAATAAATAAAACATAAAAAACCAAATGAATTTTAGGTGTTATCAATATTTTTATAAACAGATTGAACTCTGTTTTTATAGTGTTATCATCTGGTTATTTTTAAATTTATGCACGGATACACAATTTGCCATTATTTTAATGTTAGTATTTCATTGTATTTGTATTGAGAAGAAAAATAATTTCTCTGCGCATATAGCTGTGTCATTTTCTTGTTTTTGGAAATTTAATAAATAAATTAGTAAAAAGCAAAGATGGAATTTTGGTGGGAAGGTAATAATATTAGTTGGTTACATTATTTACAGTTATTATCAGAAATTAATTTTTTTCATTTTTAACAGATATGTCACCAACACCTCCAAGCCAATTCGCTCAACAAGTTAATGCGGGTTATGAAATTCCGGCTCGTCTTCGAACTCTGCACAATTTAGTTATTCAGTATGCATCTCAAGGACGTTATGAAGTAGCGGTACCACTTTGCAAACAAGCATTGGAGGATCTAGAAAAAACTAGTGGTCATGACCATCCTGACGTTGCTACTATGCTTAATATCCTTGCTCTAGTCTACAGGTAACAATACTTTAATAAATTTCCCGATTTTTACATAACTTAAGAATTATTTTCATCGTTTAGAGATCAAAATAAATACAAGGAAGCAGCTAATTTATTAAATGATGCCTTGGCTATTCGCGAGAAAACCCTGGGTGAAAATCATCCTGCTGTTGCTGCTACTCTTAATAATTTGGCTGTGTTGTATGGTAAAAGAGGAAAATACAAAGAAGCTGAGCCTCTTTGTAAAAGAGCATTAGAAATAAGAGAGAAGGTTCTTGGGCGTGAACATCCCGATGTGGCTAAACAACTTAATAATTTGGCTTTGCTTTGTCAGAATCAGGTACTATATAATATTTTAAAATATTAAAAATGCAAAATTAGCAAAGAATTTTTAAAAACCAAATATTTTTGCTTCCACAGTTTTAAAGTTTTGATTATCTGTATGTGATTGATTAACAAGCAAATGTGTATTTAAATATTAAAAATCACACGCAATAAAGATCTGCAATTTAAAATCTAAAAGTATGTTCACTTCAAAAAAATAGGTTTACATATCTAGATATTTTTAAGTAAAAATTTTTTTTAAATGTAACTCAATGTCTTGTTCTATTTCTTTATAAAAGTTTTTAATAAATTTTTTGCTAATATGACCTTTTCATCATTTTAGTTATGATACTTTTTATTGATTACGAATATTTTATTTGTACAATTATTTCAGGGTAAATATGAAGAAGTCGAAAGGTATTATCAGCGAGCCCTAGAAATATACGAACAGAGACTCGGCCCCGACGATCCAAATGTAGCCAAAACTAAAAATAATTTAGCGTCTTGCTATTTGAAACAAGGAAAATATAGAGAAGCTGAAGTTCTCTACAAACAGATTCTTAATAGGGCACATGAACGAGAGTTTGGAACTATTGACGGTGAGCAGAGTAGTAAATCAAACTAAAATTAAATTTGAATAGATTAGTGACACATTCTTCCTATCCTTTATTCATTTTATTATTTTTTTGTGTATAAATGTTTGTTGGTTGTTCCAGTGATAATGGGTAGCTTCTTTTGCAGTATTTAATTTTTTGCGTGTTTTATATTAAAAAAGGAAATTGTCTCTCTTAATCAAAAATGTGCATGCAATTACATTTAAAAGTATTTTTTTATGGTGCAATTAAGTACTTTTTATTGCTTTAGTAACTTGAAGTAAAGTTGCCAACAACAAGAAAATTAAATTTGTAGAGTATTATAATGAAACAGTTGGTGATTTTATGCTTAAGTTGCCCCTTTTCTTTTGTTTTAAGTTAATTGTACATTCCATTTGCTGCTTGTTTTATTTTTATTAACACTTTATTGCATACTATATTATTGCAAAATCATTTTAACTCTCTTTACCATCATTTACTATTTTTTTTTTCCTATAATTTGTATAATTTGTTGACAGTGTATTTAGGGAAGGATCTCATTTAAAATAATTTAAAAAAAAATTATTTTGTTAAGTTGGTTATTTTAGATTTCACATTATTGGTTACTTTTGTTTTTCTTTATGTACAGAGTGAAAAATATGCAATTACCTTTTTAAATTTTTATTAGATTTATGTAATAGTATTAATAACTTTGTATTTGCATATCTTCACACTGTACACTTTTCTAGTATTATCTTCTTTTGTTTATAAGTTCTTTTATAGTTATACAGTGTGTTTTATTTTTTTTATATATGCACATAAATAAATGTGTTAAGTCTTGTAAATTTAATGAAAAAGTTGTACATGATGGTGCTGTGCAATATACAGCTTTTAATGCATGTTGATGTTTTATTTCACACCTTGTTCCTTTTATTCACTATCCTGCATGATTTATGTTGTGATAATTAAAACACCCTGTATAACAGTTAATGAGAAGCATCCCTTCTTAAGTGCTATTGTGTATATAAATTGATAATTCTCTATATAACATAATGATGATAGTTCAGTGTAAATATAAAAATTATCATCGATGGAAAATAAAAAAATTATATATATTTAGAAATAGTGTAGATTCTAATTGATTGGTTTATGTAATAAGGTAAGAAGTAAATTGTTAACAATTCATCTTATAAAAATCCTTGTTTGATTTTTACTTAAAATTTCTACATAATTATCTTTGCAGGTGATAACAAACCCATTTGGCAAGTTGCTGAAGAACGTGAAGAGAATAAGGCTCGTAATAGGGAAAATGCACCATATGGTGAATATGGCGGTTGGCATAAAGCTGCTAAAGTCGACTCGCCAACTGTCACAACCACACTAAAGAATCTAGGAGCACTATACCGCCGTCAAGGAAAATACGAAGCGGCTGAAACTTTAGAAGATTGCGCTTTGCGTAGCCGAAAAGAGGTAAGATTTAATAAGATAAAATGATTTGAAATTTTTCTTTTTCGATGCATTTATTGAATTCTTTAAAATTTTATTTTATGCTGCAGCATGTGCAACAAGTAAGTTAACACAGATTTAATATATATTTGTGTGATTGTTGTTTGAGTGATTCTTCAAATTTTTTTTCAAAATAAAGAAATTTAAATCGATTATATATTCTTGAATGTATAATTTAAGCAAAAGCTTTACTTGCTTATTAGCTGCTTATTGTTCACAATTGGCTTATTTATACTAAAATTTCTAAACTTAGTAATTCAAAAAGATAGTTTAGCGTAAATGAGAAAAAGCAAATGAAGATTGTTCATAGTTGATTTTGTTGATGTCATTTAATTCAAAGAAATTTGCACATCAGGTATGCAACAAATATTCAGGACCAAGGAAGATCCTAACATAGAATGGCCCTGTAAGGTGGTCTCACCTTATGAGATTTAATTTAGACCTGTATACGCCATTGGTGATTAAGCATTAAATTTGTACTATTTTATTATTAAAAGTCCGCTGTATCTATACAAACTCTTATATCATATATACTGTGATAAAACTTGGTGCATTTACTTATGCATCTGATTTGTGCCAACATTCAGTCATTGTAACCATATTATTATTTTTATCAATTAGATAATGATAATTCCAGCAACAATTCTGGTCTCTTCAGGATAAAGAATATATTATACTTAGTATATTACTAATTAATCCAATATAGATTTTAATTATATGAGGAAATGTATTAATAGCTGCGTGGTGGTGGAATTAATGATTTCTCTAATAAAATAATTAATTATACAGTGTAGTGTGTCCCAATTTTGATGCTCACTATTGGGATCTCGGAAATTGTAAGACATACGAAATCGGTTAAGGGTGGGATCCCGAAGCGACTTAGTGAAATTTCCTGCTATAGCATTACATGGCTTAGAATAGGGAAAACATGTCACCATTGCATTGCGATTTTCTCAATAACGGATTAAGCGATTTTAAAAATTCTTGCTTTGTCGTAATCTACAAGCTTACCCCTTCGGGATGAAATATTTGGAACATGATTGATGCAATATTAAAGTAAATATGATGATGTAAATTTCACTGTTTTGCATAGAATTTTAACACCATTTTTTGTTATCTACTGATTTTATTTATTAACAGATGTACACTATAATACTTCATTCCAAAGAGGACAATATTTTACGTAATATGATCCAAGATCTATTTTAAAATTCGACATAGTTTGTGAGAAAATGGCAACGCAAGTTTAGAAATGAATTTCACTCCTACAAATTAGCAGAGTGCAGAACATAACGTTAGCACAGTCGTGAACCTGCAAGTTCAAAGTGTGGCAATTCTCTAACAGACGACGCAGTATCTATATGTTTATTTTTGCGGTGTTGCCAGTTATCTGTCTTCACAGTTGCGTGTAACCAGTATTTTGGGGGTGCATACAAATTTTATGTGTGCGTTTATGGAAAGGTAGCGAGAGGTCATCGACCCTTTAAAGCTCATGTATTAAATTTTTCAGAAGTTTTCGATTTTAAATTGTGGGTTACAATAAAAATTGGGGTTTATTTTTAGGTTGGTTTAAATTTTGTTACTGACTGTATGGATTTTAAAGCCAATCAAATCAAATAAATAAAAATTTATATTATTGTTTTATTCATATTAAGTAGTAGTAGATAATACAATCGATTAAGTAATCGATGTTGTTTTTAAAGAAGTTTAGAGGTCCTGGAGAAAAAAAAAAGAGAAAATGCTTAAATCAGTGCTACATGGGTTATTTATAAAAATGCAGGGTGTGGAAATTTCAAAACAAAAAGCTAATATTCTCCTCGCTAAAAAAATATCCAGCAAAATACATTTATTAATGATTATTGTTCAACTAAAATAAAGCACAGTACATAAAATTTAAACAACTAGCTTTTAGTATTTCAAACCTCGAAGATTCAAAAACCTGTAGTAAAAACAACAATAATCATTGAAACAATCATGTACATACACCTAACTAAAAGCACATTTTTATTTTAAAGGTTGTTGTAATAATCAGCAGCGTGACCAGAAATTTATGTTTGGGGGGGGGGAGCTTGTCAAATTATGATCAAAACAAATGGTTTTGATGATAAAATTTGAAAAAAAGTCGAACTTTAAACTTTTGATTATTTTACTGCGTCAGTTAAATAACATTTTTCTAAGAGAAGGTGTCATAGAAGTACTAACATTGAATGCAGGTCATTACCTACCATTTATTCGCTGTCATCGTGAACCGTGTGAGGTTTCCCCGTACAGTTTGTTATGGCAAAGCATGCGAAACTAAAAAATCGACATCAGAGCCAATCCAGGTGACAAACAATTTTACAAAGGGTAACTACGATGAATTTGTCTTACAGTTAGGGAATTATTGATTCTCAAAAATGCGTGCAGACAGATTAACTTTCGTCTGCGTTTGTCAAAATATCAAAAACTCTGTACACAACATTCAGCATCAGGGAAGACAATCTGAATCGCAGTTATATTTTCATAAAATGTACTTCACTGCTGGATTAAACTTTTAAGTACTTATCATGTTAAAAGTATTTTCATTAGTTTTTGCTTCTTTTGTATATTTCTTCTTTGTTTTGTTTGTTATTTTATTTGTTTTGTTTGATTTTAATTTCTTCCGTTTTGTTTTTCTTTTATTAAATTGTACTTCATCATTAATTCTTTTCGTACAATTAGTACTTCAAAATATATTTGATAAAATTCGGGTAACTTTATTTTCAATAATTAAATAATTTAGGTTATTTTCGCAAGCAGGTACAAGAGATATTCTAAATGACTGCTACTTGAATATTTAAATCAATAAACGTTTTTCGTTTTAAATGTAAAAATGTTTAGTCAGTACCCAGTAATCATAATTTTAAAAATAATGAAAAATCAATGTGTTTTTAATTTTTCCCTGGACATTTGATCATGAATATAAAAGTAAACCCGAGTTTCTTCTAGCAAGATTAATTTATTACTAGTCGCGGAAGTCCGCCGTTTCACCTCTAGGCCCTCGCTCACCCGCTCTGCGGCTCCGATCGAGGCTGACGCCTGCGGCGTCTTCGTCGCGCTTTCGGCACTCCGACCCTTTCTAGGCCTCTTGGACTTAAAAGAGTGTGACCGCTTTCGGCGGCCACCGGTCGGGCTGGCTTTCGTTCACAAATGCATTGCACACGATCTTCGCAGGCAACAATACCTACGTATCTAACTATTACGTGCAGTTTGCCAATTGGCAACACTGCTTTGTGGTAGCCTCTTTGCTCACGTCTGTGAAAGTAATCTACTTTTTATAATTCCAACTTTATACTGCCATTAATAGATGACGCCAGTTCCTAAACGTCAATTAACTAGTAAATACATAGAAAGAGATGAATAGAAGGCATGCAATTTTCTGTCTCCTAAACCCCAGCCTTAAAAGAAACCTACCATTGTGTTACGTTGCCTTTTTGGCATATCACTGCCTTAATATGTCTTGGCATAGTATTGACCAAAGTTTGGCATTCCATTGGAGTGAAACTATCCCATATTTCTTGAAGGCCAGAACGCAACTCTTGAACAGATCTTGCAGGTTGTGATCGCAACCTTTTCTTCATGATCTGCCACAAAGTTTCGATTGGCAATATATCTGGGCTACTGGATGTCCATTTTAAAAGAGAAATATTGTTTTCTGACATCCAGTTTTTCACTTTTTTAGCCATGTGATAAGCAGCACTGTCTTGTTGAAAGGTACATTCAACATAATTCAAAACCATTTCTTCTATTTGTGGCTTCAAATTATTTCATAACACATTGATGTATTTATCAGCATTCATTATTCCATCTACAAAGTGTAATTTGCCCACCCTATAAGCTGACATGCAACCCCATAAGCTGACATGCAACCCCATATCATCACAGAAGCAGGAAACTTTAAAAAAATACTTTAGGAATATGTAGGGAAACTCAAAATAATATATTCTAAAGAATAGTTTAGTTTACTATGACGTAAAGTAGCAAATATCATGTTTTGGGTAGTTGGGCCAACTTCACTGAGACGGAGCTTGTATATTAAGAATTTACTTTTGTAAGTAATTGTAAGATAGCTTTGGTGTCCATTGTATCCAAAACATACTTAAGAAAAAAATCAAATAAAAAGGGAAGAAAAATTACTTTGCCTCCTGCTCAGATACAGTGATCAACTTTTGGCCACAAAATGAAGGTCAAAAAGCTTACTTTCTAATAAGGTTGATGAAAAAGCTTTTATTGTGGAGTACTGGTTTTGTTCATACAGATTTATTGGTATTTAAAGGTAATTAAGAATGTAGTGGAACAAATTCAAACAACTTGAATGTAAATACATTTATTTGTTATTGAAAAGTATCAAATGGTTGTACATTTTTCTTTTTCTTATAGTTTGTTTATTTTCCAATACAGTCTTAACATAATGATGTAACCTAATTTTTAAATCACTTTCAATAACTACATCTATTGGTTGTTTGTAATCTGTGCTCATTCAGAAAACTATGTTCCAGAACATGTTCCTGCAAAGCTTCTGAATTGAACAATTTCACATTGATTGCTGCTTTTATTTTGCAAGATAAATATAATTCAATATTTCTCTGAGAAAATAATTTCTCTTTATTCTCTACATATTCTTTTAGCCAGTATACATAGGCTACACACATCTCTAGGCTTGATAAACCTTTGTTTTTAAAATCTAATAGGGTAGATTATGAATTATGTCCAAAAAGTTGCTACATGCATATCTTACAGGTCATCTTTTTAATTCTGGATTTTACAACGAATCCTGATATACAGGGTGTCTCCAAAAGGTTGGGACATAGCATAACTGCAGACTCCTGGGATCAAAAAAAATAGATTTAACCCAACTTACCTATATCCAAAATTGTCTCATTAAGTTTTGAAAAAAAATTAATTTTTCATATAAAAATAGTAGGCTTTGAACGATATTTATAATTTTTGGTATAGCATGCTTTGTGACTATAAGTCACATTTCGAGATGGCTTTGGTCTTCATCAGTAAGTTGTCTCCATTCAACATACCTACCAGTGGAGTCTATAATAGTCTTTTGTCACCTAATGTATTTCTGACCATTTTTAGCATGTAACGAGCATTTCAAAATATGTATATGGACTCTTTTGTCATAAGATGCTTAATTTCTGGTAGGAAATTTGATATTTACAGGAGCACCGTCAAATGTAATGGAACAGATACTACCACCTGCTTCATGAAATAACTGTAAACACAAGTGCAATAGATTAGCTCTCTCTGCTGAATTTAAACTTTCTGTAAGAAAGTACACAGCCCAGAGGAACTTTCCAGTTGCTGTTTAGAAACTAATGCACTTTTTGCCTATAGAGAATAATCAGTTTCTTTTTTGGTACATGCAATACCAATAGACGCGTTTTTTTTTCGCTAGCGGTCTCTGGTCATGGTCCTGATGGTTGACTTAAAAATGACAAATTTCTTAACATTTAGATGATGCATTTTTCAAAAATTCATTCAGGTTTGTTTAAACACACAGGCTAGAGTGGTTGGTTTAATGATGATTAGCACATGATACCTAACCTCAAATTGTACTTTGATTTAAATTAGGGTGACCATTCGTCCCAGATTAAAGCCCTGTGTCCCATATTAATATGTGTCCTGGAAAATGTCCCGAATTAGATAATTCATCATATTAGTTTTGTTTTGTTCATTTTTCCTAGTTTTTTCTTATTACTTTGTATTCATATTTATTTTTTTTTGTATTCCTATTTATATTTATCAGTGTTTACTATTTAAATAAATATTATATAAAATAAATATTTTTTTAATAAATTTCTGTTTCCACGCCCACGTATTTACGTGTGCTTTGCACGCAATGGACGCTCTCTATCCCGCATTATGTTACGATAAAAATGGTCACCCTAATTTAAATTTACTATTTAAACAATAATTTCGTATACTACTGGTAGTAAATCCATAAGATGATTAAAAAGTAATGTGATTTAGTTGTTTTTTATGCAATGGCCCAATAAGGCTTAGCATTCATAGTATCACAGGTGGACAACCACCCATCATTACCAAGTTTGTTCTACTTGATTTTACAGTTTTAAAAATAAATTAAAACTCATGTATTTATACTAGAAAACATTTATTGTATAACCAATTTCTACTTCTACTATTAATATCAGTATTGATTCCAAAATGTAATAAATAAAAAGATTATAACTAAGAGTGCCCCTTGAAAGACTTGAACTAAACAATATTCCACCAACTTCTTTTACTTAACAGTAGATTCACATATTAAACATGTTCTTCATTTGCTTTAGTTGGTTGTTCATCGTTATGTTATCTTTAAACTGTTTAGTAGGATGGATAACAACAGGTTTTCCAATAAACCTATATACATAACATCAAGCCTTCTTATACAGACAAGACCATCTTGCATGCCTTTCAAAACATAAAACTTTGTTAAGTCCCATGAACGATTAATTTCCGCATTTTGCATTAACTACAATTTTCCAGACATTTTGTATAAATCCATTAAAATTGAAATTAGCTTCTATGAAAAGATATTTCAGTGCTCTTAAATGGATACATAAAATACACAACATATTATTGACAAAAACCTGTTATTTAAATAATTTCTAGAAAGCACAAAACCATATGTGTACACAGATGACACTGGCACTGCAGTTAGAAGCAACTGCGTATGTGTTACAATGACAATTTGATGCAAATCTTGGCACAAGTTTGTAACTGAAGGCTTTATCTACCCTTAGTATGTATGATCTAAGTACAAACTTAACAAGCTGACAAATTAATAATTGTAGATTAATAAATCACAGAAATGAGATAATGCAGTTGAACTTGATAATTTGAACTCAAAGCTAAAGCAAAAGAAAAAATGCATTGAGTAATCAAATCTTCAACTAATTAAGGTATTTTTACATTAATGCATATACATCAGTCATTTTCAAGAAGTTCGAGTTATAGAGGTTTGACTGTATTTACATCTAATTACTTATAATTTAACATGTTCACCTCATTCTGAAAACATTCTAGGCAATTTATTGTGTAGTGAGTTTACTTACCTTGTATTTTTTTAAAGTAGTTTGTCAGTGAAATGAAAATAGTAAGATTTTATTAATGCATATACAGGGTGCCCCAAGTTATAAGTCTACCCCTATAATCAGTCTTATTTTGAAAGATAGAGATATGAAATTCATAGAATGTACACAGGGTGAAATTGAAATGGTTAAAATTTAACCACTAATTCAATGACAGTTGCACATCAAGAATTTTTTTAAAAACCTCCCCTTTCATATCCTAGAAAAACACCTTTTGAAATGCCAAAAAATTGTTTGAGAATTTCTAGAATACAAAATGTAGCTGTTCAAAACAAAGTAATAAGAAAAAAAATGACAGTAAATCATGTGTATGCCATTATCTGAGATGGTTTTGATAATGTTGTTTGCCATCCACCTGTATAAACATAAAAGAGAGTTCATTACAGTGTTAAGAATTTGCTAATTCAAAGGCAGTTTGCTGTAGTTTTCTAATTCTGAAGGGTCTCTCATGCTCGGTGCGTGATTTCTTTCAATTGGGCGATTTTCTATTATTGTTAGCGTGGCAAAGGTAATCTGTAGATCTTTATTTTAAATTAACAATAATTAATTATTTGAAAATCTTTAAGGCAAATGTGAAGGATAGGTGTTAGTTCTGTAGTCAACATTGAACTGGAATTCTTGTAACTTAAAACCAAGATTAAATAAATAAAAACAAACCTCCAGCAAGTTTTATTCTTTATTAGGATATGATGTCATTGTAAGCAATTTTTCTGAGGACTTTATGGGGTATACATCAGTGGTTTCCAAAATGTGGAAACCCACCTCTTCAATCAAAAAAAGGGCTCTGTTGAAATTAAAAATGTTATCAATGGGTATCTCTAGGAATCAGCAATTACGCATTAAATTTCTTCTAACTATTTCGATTTCATCCTGTATGAATGATCATGTGAGTACAATTCTATGAAATCAAGAAATTTTTATAGTTACGTATATGGTGCCTGCACAAATCACTTTCAATTTTTGTTCAATAAAACGGTATTTTCTCTTTAATCAATCAATTAAAAAAATTCTGCATATGTGTATCATTTTTCATAGCCTGATAAATCATACAATCAAGTCTAATAATTAAATTTAATATTAGGACATTTTACTTCAATTGGATCTTTAAAAGCCTGAGTGATTGACAGAAGATTTACAGGAGGTATCATGGAAACTTTCTGGAAAATTGCCAAAAGTTTCTCTTGGCTACTTGCTGTAATAAAAATAATTTCATATTTGTAATACACTCAAATATGCTGTATTTGGTATACTTAATGTTATTGTTGTGATAATGTGTAAAAACAAAAACGAAAATCTACACAATGGCCCATTGAAAGTGTCCTATTTAGAATTTTACATAAATCAAAAATAACATACTGAAATTTTAATTATTGTTGTATTTTTTTTTTGTACGACCGCCTGTAAAGTTGGTGCTTTACGACTAGTTGTCAGTGTTGAAAGTTGACAGTTATAAACATTTGCAATTAATTCGCCTTATCGATGTTATAATGAAATCATTACATGTTCCTATGATCTTGGCCAACTTTATTTTTTAATTTACTGTCGATGGTTTTTCTTTAAAATTCGGTCGTGCAAAAAATATTGTATATAACTATTTTGTATATCTTATTTTACATTTTATGAAATTAATTCAAATCTGTTGTCATTTTTTTTAGTAATAACCAACTGCAATCTTTAAAACAATTCATTGTAGGCACGAGGCATGAACTTGGTTAGGTATTTTATCCCAAATTTTCACAAAATTTGAGATTTTGAAGCATCATATCCTAAGTTCTAATCTTTCTCAACACAATCCCCATAATGCAAAAATCCAATCGATTAATCCTCCAGAGAGGATGCCGGCTATTCTTAAGCTGTTTATGTGAAGGCGTAGTACCTACTGATACATTTGTTTGGCAGGAACAACAGAGCATAGCCATATACCATAAAAAAAATATTTTACATGCAAATGAAAAACATGGATACTTGCAATGTGTTGTTGCACTGAGTTATGTTATTACAATAATATAAAATGGCTAAGTAATTAGGTACTGATTTCTTAAATTTCATTTAAAAATATGGAGTGTGTGGATAAATATTAAATAGGGGTAAATATTTATTTTTTCAAGAAGCTATTAATATTAAAAATAGCTTTATTTATAATTTACAAATTAAAATTAAGGATATTTTCCAATTAATAATAAAAATGCCCTTGTCTCCATTATTATCACTCCACATTCCTATTAGACACCTAACCTCAAATTTAATAGGCGTTTTGTGCATGACATAAAAAAAGTGAGAGACTGAAAGTACTACAATGATTGATTGACTGATTAAAATTTACATAACTCAATTAATCTTAAAATATACACCATTCAAGACAAACTGAAGGCTAATATAATATGTAAATACTAAACATAACCGTATTGATATTTTAACTCCAATCTGTAGCAGGAAGTCATGTGCCCCAAAACATCTATTGAAAATTACAATTTTCCAAATCTAAACATTTCTTTTTTGAAACTTGACTTTTTAAATCTGAACATTTTCCTTTGGAATTTGATTTTGCTTTCCAAGAAAGCTTTTCCTGGAAATTCTTAATACAATTTGGAAAAATTCCAGTTTAGAAACTTTCCTTTTGCTGCCCATCTGTAAAAAAAAACAAATGAATCTTGAATAACAGGGAGGCAAAATCTTCCAATGGGAAAGAAAACTACTTTACAATAATTATCAAGTTTCAAACACAAAATGAGAGTAGAAAAATCTTTTTTCTAATAAGGTTGATGAAATAATTATTATTAAATAAGAATGCCTATTTAACAAGTTTGTTAGAGCAGTTATTATTTTCCAGGCACTAGATATTGTGAAACAAGCTAAAGTTGCAAGTATCTTGGGTGACAGTGGCAGTGATCGACGTCGACCAGCCGGTGGAAAAGAAAAATCTCGTCGTGGCTCCCGTGAATCTCTTGATATGGCTTATGAAGGTGAAGAGGTAAGCTGATTATATATTTTCTGTATTAAATTGGTTCTAACAAAAAGTAAGAATAAATTCTAGTTTTCTTTAAGTAAAATTGCTTTATATAGGTTAAGCTTGTTTTGAAGAAAAGCAATTTTTGGCTAGGCATTTATTGAAATTTTGCAATTTAAACAACAGTTAAAGGTGTGCATGTTAATTTTAATTGAAACATTGTAAATGAAAGAATCTAAAATAAAACATTAAATTGACATGAACATCTTTTATGTATTATATTTCTTGTGCATTTTGAATAATGTTGTTGCAAAAAATTAACAAAATTTAGATTTAGCATTGTGACGTTGCAAAAAAATCATTTACTCATTTTTCATAACTCATATTTTGTGTTGTCTTAATGTATTTAAAATATGTGGGGGTAAGTTAAAATACTAAAGACATGAAAAAAAGAAAATGTGCCGTAATGCAGAGCAGACGTCCTCAGAGCAAGTATGTATCACTCGCTTTTTTGTCTTTGTCTTAAAACAGACAGAAATTTTATTCTTTTTTACCATCATAATAATATGTGCTTTTGATTTTCTAACTTTTTTAATAAAAGATTATTAAAAAGAATGAAATTTTGTCTGTGTCAGCTGCATTTCAGTTTCTACGTTTTGTAAAGGGAAAAGAATAATATGTGGAATAAATGAACCAGAGTTGATCATATTTAAAGCGCTTATCAACTCCATTGGTGTTCTAGCTTGTTTTCATTATCAAAATTTTTTTATCGTTCACATTTTCGTTTTAAAATCTCTTTTTTGATTATGCTTTACTTGTAATTAATTATTTATCGTTTTTTTTTCTTTTGAGTTATAATCAATTAAAAGCTTTTGTTTAATTTTTTTGTGTTATATGTTAATAAAGTGAAATTATAACAATTCAATTATTTCAAAATAGGATTACAATTAGAGCATTTCTAAACTGAATTGAAATCTTTATATCTTCTCTTTCGTAACTACTGTATGTATGTTATTGAAAATCTTGTTAAGAATATACTATCTAACCAAGTCTAAGCATCATAACTTAATTCTTTTTTCTTTGTTAATTCAATTTATAGTTTGTAAGTTCAAATTCTTTTAGGTAATTTTTGTAATATTCGATTAATCTATTGAGAATCTTATAAATGAAGTTATGATGCTTAATTTGCAAAACAATCACAGTTCATCTTTTCATTCAGTATTACATTTTTTCTTTTTTAACTCTCTTTCTTTTAATAATACTTCATGATAAATTTACATTTTGAAAACATTTATCAAAACCATTTTTTCGAATTACATTACATTACATTTACATTTCAAATTTTAATCACAAGAGGAGAGACTTGAATTTCTCATAGGTTAAATAACAATTTAATAGAATGTAGAATATCAAAAAACCATTTAATATTTTACTTTTAATAATGGCGGAAAATAAAATAGAATACAGACAATCTTATTTTGATTCATTTTGGTGAATTTAAGGCTTCAATAAAATGTTACATATTAGGTTTATGGGTCTCTTTATGCAATTAGTAGTTTATTAGACAGCAAGAATTTGATTTAAATGAGCTTACAGAAGGTTTACACAAAAGCAATTATGGCAAATCTATGGTAGTCATACCACAAATGGCACAAAAGTAGATTTTTCTGGCATGCAAAAAATTCGTTGTATGAAATCAAATGTTTATTTTAATTCAAAACCTGAAAAAGTTTGCCATCCCTAACACTAGGTCATTTTAAATAATTGATTATTGCGTATGTATCGTTGGCTAGATTTTTGAAGTGCTTAATTCTTTTTGTTTTACAAAAGGCTAAAAAATGACTTAATTATAAAAAAGATAAGCAATATAAACAAGCCAAATTACAACAATAATAATGAAAGAAAAAATATCCATATTGACAAACTTATCAAGATATACATATGAAGGTAATCCCAAAAATAAGCTTTTAAAAGTAGAAGGAAACATTTATTTTTAATAATTGATACATCATTTTAAAGCTTGAACATTCCTCTATTTTTCTATATAATCGCCATTTTTCGGCTGATGCATTTTTTTAGGCGCTGTGGCAGTTTATGTACCAGCTTGCTGCCATATCGTTAAGGAAGTGTTGGACCTTTCTTTCACCTCGTCATCGTTGCTGAAGCTCCTTCTGGCCAAATGTTCTTTCAACTTGGGGAACAAATGGTAGTCACAACATTCCTCTGCTCCTGTTCTGAATCGCCCATCTGAATTTTTTGAGTGTCTCACAATACCTGTCAGCATTTATTTTGGTCCCAGGAGCCATGAAGTTGACCAACAATACCCCTTTCTATCCCAAAATACAGTTATCATGAGTTTGTCGGCAGACTGGGTTTGTTTGAATTGAACGAGGAATACCGCACTCACATGATTGCTGTTTGGTCTCAGGTGTGAAGTGGAACGTCCCAGTTTTGCCACCTGTGACAATTGAATTCAGTTGCTCTTTTCATCTGTATAGCGCTGAAGAAATTCGTGAAAAGAGTCGAGTCAATGCGTTGCCGTTGGTGGTCTTCTGTGAGCATTCGCGGGACCCATCTTGTGCACACCTTCCGATAATTCAACTTTTCAAAGTTGTATGAATGGTGCTTTGAGAAACCTCGGGAATCAAAATGCAGAGATCATCGAGAGTGATCCTCCAATCTTGAAGCATGATTTGTTCAACCTTTGCGACTGTCTTATCGGGAGTTAACGATCTTGTTCTTGTTTCTTCGTCGTGAATTAACGTGCGACAAGCTGTAAACTCCCTACACGCCTTGTGGACGTTTTCGACATTCATGCAAGACTCCCCATACACTTCTATCAATTGGCGTTTAATTTCGATAGGTTTAACTCCTTTTGCGTTCAAAAACCGAATAACTGCACGAACTTCGCACCTGGCGGTAGCAGCAAGCAGGAGCTCCATTACGGGCTGAGTGATGTCATGTTTGAGAGTGGGGAAAGCGACAAACATGGCACTGCGGCCAACAGCCGCGCTAAAAGTTTCTCTACGGCCCCAGTGTTTTGGAGACCTTATCTTTGTAATTACCCTCGTATATACTAATTTAGTAAAGATATTAAATATACAACTTAATGAAACTAGAAGAAGTTGTAATGAAAGTATTCAGAATCATTCTAAAAAGATATTTAAAGAAATAAAATTAACAGAATAAAAATAACATGCCTGACCAAAATAATGTATTCCACCACGTAAGATCAAATAAGCGTTTTTTCTGAGTCTAAAGTTTGTAATGTGAATTCTGCAATTTCTTCATGATATTTTGAAGTTTTTCATCATAACTTATGAATGGTAAGATATTTTGTTTTGCTGTCTGCAGGAAAGTTGTAGTTCAAGTCAAAAGGAATCACTTTGTTGAATATACGTAATACCAACTCTGGGTTTCAAAAATGATCTCAATGTGCATTTATGATGTTATTTGCAATGGGTAAGGTGTCGGTGGATTTTGTTTAAAAAAAAAAGTAATCAATGGATGCTGATCAGTTTTTGTGATTTTTTTCTTCGGATTCACATTTAGGGCCACAAATGCTACAAGTAGACACTAGAGATGATTCACTTTCTGTACAAGTTCATGATTGACCCGAATTGGTTCATGCCTCCTCACTCATGCATATTTGCCTTTACTTTCAGGGTCACGAATATTAACATATCTAACATTTTTATGAATTGTGAAATTTGATACAGGTAAAAGAAGGGCATTTTTTAAATTTAAATTTATTTGAATTGTTTATTGTAACCAACAGATACATACAAAAAATCCTATAACAGGTTTATGCAGTTTGTGCTCATAACTTCTCTTATCTGTAAATCAGCAATGCCTAACAGTTTATATTTTATTCCTCACACTTGTTAATACAGTCAAATTAGGGCAAAAAAGGGGGTATTTTGGAAAAGTACACAAAAGTCTTGATACTTTGTAGGGTATTTGGGAGGGGGGTCCCCTGATGTATGAAACATAATTATCTCCCTCCCATTTTGGTGAGCTCGCATAAATAGAGGGCAAAATCAATTTTCTCACTTTTTTCTGTTTTTTGTAAATATCTCGGAAAATTGATCATGTCAGGTCACAGAGTGACTCTTGATCCGCTTAATTCACAGGTCGATGCCCATCTTTAGTAGATACTGTTTTACCACACTACATTCAACTGTTTTTAGAGATTTTGGTAATCAAACTAACAGTTTCAGGATACAGTCAAAAGAGCTTTTTTGTGACTGAAGCTTCAAAGTATCCTTTGAAAGAAAGGTCAAAATTCAATTTTCTGAAATATCTTAATAAAAACATAATTGAAGATCATTTGAGACTCATTAAGTACCATCTATGACAAAAAAAGAGTTTCATCTTGATGAGACATTTCATTTTGGAGGTATGCTGAAAAAACGCATTTCATTCTCTAAAAAAACTTTACCTATACATACCAATTTTGTCTTGAACTTTTTATCTGACACATTTTGAGTTTCATTTTGATCGGCGAATGTTTGGGTATTTTTTGCCTCCATATCTCCCAAGATGGTCAAAATAGACGATCGGCTTTTTATTGCATGAGAAAAAATGTATGACAGTCTCCTACTTACAAATCCCTAAACGCGAATTGCTTATTTTTTTCCATTATTAAGAAAAGAATTTTTACAGTTGAGTTTGGACCAATGTTTCGAAACCTCTAGCGGCGAATTCTGGAAAAATAAAAAATCGTTTGATTTTATAGAATCCCTGGGAAATACACTATTTCTACAGATATTACCAATTTTGGTTGAGAAATCTTACTTCAGGGCATTCATGTTTCATTTTGAGACAGTGTGTAATTTTTCAACTTATATGAATAAATACTAAATGTAAATCAGCTAGACTGAAATTTATCCACTACTCTATATGCATCTACTGAAAGTGAAATCGAGAAAAGAAATATTGGTGATGTAGCTGGGAAAATTACCCCTCCAAATAACAGTGATGGTTGAGAAAGGTGAAACATGAGATAATTCATTGTTTTTATTTCATATTAGGTTCATGGGTTTCCTTATGTAATCAGATAGAATACAGTGTTAAATTGTTTTCTTTGTTCATATTTATTAGAGATGATGTTTCCTAACCTAATATGAAATAGGTTGGATTATTTAAATTAAGGTACTTCCTTAAGTTTTATTTTTTATTTATTTACTTTTCTCAACCGGTTTTGTGGCTATGCACATTATCAGTCACGAAACCGGTTGAGAAAAGTAAATAAATAAAAAAAAAATAAAACTTAAAGAAGTACCTTAATTTAAATAATCCAACACATAAGAACCTTAAGCTATGGATCTCCAATGCATAATATGAAATAATAACATATACATATGTAAACCTGTAAATAATTCATGAAGTTTTTAAAATGAAGACCTGTGGCAGCCTTTTGCAACATGCAGGCAAATCCCTCATTGATAATATTAGCTAATTTGAGGAACGAATTCCACTGGAGAGTCAAAGAATAATTAACACAATGCAACGAAATAAATTAAAAATGAATTTTAAATAAAATAATTAAAAGAGTATCAGGTTCAAACAAGTTAAGTTTCTTTCCAGTTTATTCCTTGAAACATCTTATTGAAATCTATTAGACAACCAAATGAAGGAACATATCAATAAATAAAGCAAGTCAATGTTACAGTCATATTTATTTTATTAACAGAAGTGTTACATTTTGACATTTTCATTATATCAGAGACACAATAAAATACTGTATAAATTAACAAGAACAAATTATTTTAGAAATAAAGATTTACTGAGAAATATACAAATTAGAATATTGAATGATTAACTATTGAAACCTTTTGTAAGTTTTATAAACTGGTACGATAAGTAAATATTTTTATAAGAGAAACATAAAAAGAACCCTAACGCATTAATATTAAGGTTTTCATTTAATTAATTTAAAATAGTATGTAGTGTAGTAAGAAAACAGCCATGTTGATGTGGTTATGTTATTTTTGACAGCAAAACAATGCGAGGACCCCAGACACGGAGAAAGGTGGACTCAAAACCAAACTATTTAATGCCCTAGGCATTAATTCACCACTCAACAAGCCTAGCTCGTAGTTTAGTGAAATTTAGATTTGTAAAACCTCTATGATTGAAAGGCGTTTAAAAAACTATAATTTATAACCTTAATTTTTTTAATTGATGGTTTTTCTTTTGTTTTAGGTGTGCTGTTTTCTTTTTATCCTTATTCTAACAATTTTTATTTTAATTTAATAATGTTAAAAATTTAATTTATTTAAGAATTGTACTTAAATTTTCTAAATTAGTCTTCCATTTTTTATGTCATTATAAATTAATTAATAGTATTGGTAATTTTTGTTTTTAGTTAAAAAGTTTTTAACATTATTAAATCCTTATTTAAAAAATTCTTCATTAAAAAAGAAAGCTTGATTCTGATTTTGTGTTTGTACATTCCAATTTTTTTTTAATTTCTTTTTTAAATCTGGTAGTAAATCCCTATCTAACCAATTTTTTTATAATTACAATAGTTTGGGTAAAAATAGGCTTTAGGATTATATCCAGTGCGCATTATTATAGTAGTAACATGCACTACTTATATAGAAGTATTAAAGAAGGTATAAAATTCGTGACTAATGATTAACAGAAAAAAAGATTGCTGTTATAGAAAATTATGAAAAAAAATTATATTAATTAGGTAGGATGTTTACAAATTTTGATTAAAATTAGGAATTCTTTGAGAAATTAAATTTTCCTCCGGAAAACTTGATAATTCTTGGAGAATTCTCACTGATTTTTTATCTAATTGTTTATATTTATGTATAATTTATATTTATATATGCAGTGGAATCAATCAAGTACTTTGATTAACATTTGCAATAAATTTGATTGGATTAGAATTATTATGTTTACATGCAAATATGATCTTGTAAACATCCTGCTTTAGTAAAACCTTGTTAATTTAATTTATATCATCAAAGGAAATTTGTACGGAAGATTAAAAAGTGTGAATTTGCCAAAAATATAATTTCATCTTCTATTCTTGTTTTAGATTAGTAAGGTTTTGCTATTATTTACATCATTAAGAAATTTTTGCCACGATTCATTTAATATTATTAATATTACTAAATTCTTTCAATAATAATTAATTATAGCACTGTAATTAACATCTTTTTATTTACATAACTAGCATTTAGCCCAATTTACAAAATATTTCTTTTTGCAATATAATACGAACAAGTAGTAATTAATTAATTTTATACACAGTCCAAATTTCTCCAACGAATTTTATTTCCAAAGGTTGTGATTAGTCATTAAGCTAAGTTGCTTTCAAATTAAAAAAAAAGATGCTTAAATGTGTTCTCTTTTGTATAATGTTTCTTTTTTAAATTGTAATTTTGGTGTGTTAGATTTTATTCTTTATATTATTATGCTTTTTAATAATGATGATTTAAAAAAGTGACAATATCAGTTTAATTACTCTCTTAAATCTACAGTTGGTTAGAACAAGTCACTTTTTTATAAATATTTTAATATTCCTTATTGCCATAGGCGTAGTTGGGGAGGGTGCTTAACTTTCCAAAATTCTCAAGTGCAAGCCGATTTCTTAAATAGATTTTTTGATAAATGAATGAGGACTTGAGCCTCGCCACATTTTAGAGTCTAACTATGCCTATGCTTATTACAATTAATGGGTATCAAAACGATTCAAATATGAAATAGAATTTTTATCATAATAGTATTGTATAGCTTGGTGATTTAAAATAAGTAAGTTTTAACTTTATAAAGTCTAGCTTTTATTCAATTTTTGTTTTATTTATTTTTTAATTTAATACAAGCCTTAATAACAAAATACGTAAAATCTTTATTTATTTAAGAATTAACTGTATAAGATACAACAATCTTTTATTGAATTTTTAACAGTTTATAATAAAATGGAGCATTTTAAGATTGTTGAATCTAAACCAATTTGTCAATTAAGAAATTTCCAAAAGCATGCAGAAAGGAAAAATAATATTATTAAAATGTAACATTATCATCGAAACTTATGTGAATATTATATACAATTGGCTTATTTATTATATTATAGATTTTAGAAATTAGCCTTATACCATGGAAAAAACTGTTGGGGATTGTAGTGTGAACAGGCAGAAATAGTAATCTTTTTTTTATTTTTTAAAAGGTGTGATTGTAATTATTTTTTAAAGCAAAGAAAAATAATAGTATAAAATTAATTACTAAAATAATAAAAAATATAAATTATTTACATACACTATCATGTTACTTTTACATGAGTTTATTCTTTGTTAATTATTATTTGTAATAAATATGTTTATGGATTGAAACTTGTAAGATTTCTAAATAACAAACCCCATAGCAACAATACTCACTTTTGCACATTAAAAAACATAGCAAGTAATAAGTATAGATGTATTATTATAATAATATAATCGAAAATGCATGCGATTATGTAGAAAGACATTTATGAACCTAACAAGTTGAACTGAACTTTTCTTAGAAATTAGAAGCGTTAGGGTAGAGATTCTTTTCTTTTAATTTCATATAATTATTTTTTTTACTTTGGCTCTTTTGTTGCCTTTAAATTCTGTTTAACCATTTGCATGAATTTTATTATTTTTATTTCCGATTAATATTTTATTTTGGTCTGCATTAAATATGTGTAACTTCAAATGTTTCATTCAATAATATTTATCGTCTGTAAATACAAGCAGATTACTATAATAATTTTGAAAAATATTATACCGCATATATGAGTAACTTCTTTATACATATTAATGGTTTATTGTAATTAATTACTTTAAATTCTATCGTTTCTTATCAATTTTATCGAAGCATTTTACAATGGTTTAATTTAATGTAGACCATAATGGAGTTGATAACAGCTGCTAATTAACAATAATGCTTGCTTAAATATTGGTTTTTTGATTCTTTATGTATATCAACAAAGTAATGGTGAACTGATTGCGCTTTGCTTAATATTTTTATGATTATTCTTTTATGAAAGCATGTGATGCTTTTTGTTTCTTAAATTTTGCATTTTTGCATGAGGATTTACAGTTAATATGATTGATTAAAAATTGTAAAAGAGGTACAAGACAATAAATATTACAATAGGAATTAATAAAAATTTCAGAAGATTTTCTAGTTCATATTAGAAACGTAAATTTGATTTAATTTGTGTAGAATAGTTACGTGTTTTCTTGGAAGTTGAAATTATGATTACTATATAGTTAGTGATTTAAAAAAGTTGAATTCGTGTTTATATTGTGCATAATATTAAAAGTTACGCCTTCATTTGTTGAGTTATACACACATATGTAACAACTTAGTTAACAAATCTTTGTCATAGAATTTTCTTAAGTAGTGGTTACACCCACATTGTAATTTTCTTCATTGTATTCTAGGGCCGCTCATCATTATGATAACATATTTTAAAAAACTTTTTGCTAGTGTTGATTTTACATATGTTCAATAAAGTTGTAGGTACCTACTGTTATTTGAGAAAATAATTCTTGAAATTTACAAGACTGGCGTCTGAAGATGTTTCTGTTATACTAGTTTGCTTACTTGTGTGGTACACAGAGTGGGGAAAAGATGCTGGCTTATTATTATGGTACATTGTAGGCTTTTATCTAGCAATAACAAATTTGAAAACTAATTTGAATTTTTCAGCTTAAGTTCAAAGTTATGGGACTTCAAGTTTGCCAATTACAGTTACATTTTCTCCATTTGTAGTAGAAATATTTGCATAATCTACATTTGAACCACTAGAAGAAGCATACGAAAGGGTTGTTAAAAGTTAGGTAGTGAATAATTCATATAATTTTGCTGTTTAATAATTTAATTTAAACCATGCAACAGTTAAATGAATTGTGTACTTATTTACACCAGCATTGCCACATTTTCTTATGAAGCGTTTTTAATTTTACTAATTATTAAAGAATGGGGCCATACTTTGGAAAACAATTTTCAGTATAGTATTTTGTACATACTCGAGAAGAAGATAGTAGTGAGTTAATGTGCTATTCTTTCCCTACTCTAAGAGTATTTAAAAAACGTTATTACTAATTAAAAGGTTACTTACCAAATAATTTAAATACTTATTAGAAACATACCAGTGTCAGATAATTTTATAGCAGATTAGGGATATGTATATATCAATGATAAACTACAGGTCTGCCCAAATGATTCTAACTTGAATATCTAAAACCGATAAATATCATCATACAATGTTGAGCACCAGAGGTTTTGTTTCAAGTGGGACAAAGTCTCAAAACCCAAGCAGACGTGGTGTTTACCTATAAGATATCAATTAACACACAAACAACACAAAAATGAATAAAGAGAAGGTCACTCTTTAACATGAGTGAAAAACCGTTTAAATTTTAAACAATCCTTAACTAAGTAGAGGTGACGTCACCCTAGTTTAATTAATAACTAGGTTAACAAACAAATAAACATCAATTATAGCAACTTAATTATCAAAAAACAAATAGATGTTCATAATATTGAATATATTTAGTCATTGAACAAGTGAATATCATTGATAATAACTAATTGGTCCATAAACAAATGGATATCCAGAATATTGAATATACAGTGGAACCCCCATAAGTCAAACTCCTGTAACTCGAATTTCTCTTCAACTCGAAATTGATTGCGTCCCCTTGCACTTCAATACCAATTGCATGTAATTTTCTGTAACTCATATTTTCTATAACTCGAACTAATATATATATATATATATATATAATATAAAATCGCAGTATAATAACCAGTTTTACCTTGTCGTATGAACAAATTTTAAAAAAATTAATGTTAAAACACAATTCAACTCACAGATATGTGTGTACTTCCTGGCTTTATCACATTCCTGTGAGGATCTACATTCACTGCTAGTTGTTAGATTTTGTTTGTTGATCCAGTACCATTGTATTTGTGAGGTTATGAATGATATTACCTCTGTTGAATTTCTAGCTCAAATTCATAGGAAATTCAAATTGTTCTGGTTTTTCTAATGGTATCAATAGGTTTTTCACTTGAGGCCACTTTGAGAACCATTTGTGGATCCACCTCTATGACAAATGCATTTAGGGAACCAAACAAAAAATCTCAATTTTTCTAAGTCCAAAGGCTAAAATAAAAAATTTGCAATGCACGAAGAAACAAACTAACAATATTTATTCAGACTTCGCCGAAGAAATCTAATTCTCATTGCAAAATTATTACTGCGAATATCACAACCGACCTGATGTTGATTGTGCAACTTCTTTCACAATCTTTCTCTCAGATGAAACCCGGAAGGACCACACCTAAGAAAAATGTTCATCCATCCACCAAATTTCAAAATGTGAAATGACTAAAATTATACAAATTTAACTGGGGAGAAAGTCAGTGATCTAGGATCAATGTTTTGCTTTTTTAAATTAAATTAGAATTTCTAAAGAATTATCAAACACAAATAAAGTTTTTATACGGGAGAATAACAAATATTCAAAAGAATGTTAAAATCGAACCGTTCAAGGATACTTCATTAGAGGATTCCCCGAAGACAATAAAATTCGCATTTTCCCGCAAAGGATGATTTTAAATAAGAAAAACTTAAAAATATAGAATTCCTAATTCAATTTCATCAATGAACAAATCAAATTTTGAATTCAACAATAAATTATGGAAATTAAGTTAAATAAGTCAAGAGTATGCATCCACATTATTTTATGACACTCTCGCACCAACTTAGAATAATGGAATCTTGGCGGGATTTTAGAAAATTTAAATAATTTTATGACGACGAGTAACGAACCGTTACACTACCCACCACAGTATCTTAAAAAGGTAATGCGCAAATTCATTTATGGCATTATTTTTAATTTTCATGAAAACACTCAAGTAGGTCAATTTTGCTTTTTTATCAGAAACAATATAAGCAAAAAATTCTTCCTATTTTGAATATCAAAATTTGAAAACAACATTAAATACAAAGGGTACTTGTGTGACATCTTAATTTCAAGCTCCATTGAACAGATTATAATGCCCAAGTTTCAGAGAATTTCATCCACCCTAAACAAAACAACAGTTTTTTAAGAAAACTTTTTTGTTTGATTTCTAATTTGCAAAATTTTCAAAAAAAAGTTAAAGGGTAGTGCAGATTTTCTTAAAACTCAATTGAAAAGTTTGTTGTTTTATATTCTAAGCAAATTGCTTAATAAATAAAAATAAAAAATATTCGATTGACAGCTTACAAAACGTATTGTAAAATTTTCTTGGCTTTTTAACAAACCAAATTTAATTAAAAATGAAAGAAGAAATTGCAATTAGAATTATTAATTGTTTTAAAGCAAATAACTATAATAGAAAAGTAGGATAAACTCGGAAGAAATGGTGAATAAATTTTCTAACCTCTGTAAATGCCCAAATGAAACTTTATTTGATATAAAAAACACTACAAAGCATTTTGTATTACATAAACTATGATTCTAGTGAATAAACTCAAATAATCTTTTGCGAACAGCTTAAGTTAAGAAATATTTTGCTTTTCACCGTCTCACCCCTATTTATATGGGGGGGATGGTGAATTAGTAACGTCATAATAATTCCTTTTTTTTCTTGAAACTTAGACTGATATACAGTGACTGCTAGATGTGATGTGTACTGTACCTTACAATTAAAATAATTAGTTAATTAAAATATTTAAATAATACCTAACTTGACAAATCACACCACCTTACTATGCTGTGTATTTTTTGGAAGAAGACAAAATTGAAGCAGTACCTACTGCATCAATACAGCAAGCATAATGTGCTAGTTTGCAATTACTGTCTGAACCACACATGTCACCATCTTCCCCATGCAAATGGGAGAGATGGTGAACATCCTAACAATAACACCGTGCATACAAAGCAAAATTTTGTTAGGTTAGAATATGCAATCAATAAACGTGTAACTATTACATTATGACAAAACAACAAATTCTGGTAAATAGTGCATCACAAACATTATGTCAAGAGAATATCACCCTGTCATAAATTTTAATTTTTAATTTGTTTGAATCTAATGATGCACATTTATATTGATACAGCATAGATACAGAGCACTAAACTGTTTAGCTAAACGGTAAACAATGTTTTGTTTATGTTTGCAGTCAACACTATGCTAGACTAGTGTTGCCAGGTCGCAGCTGTGCTATTCCGCGAAAGTGATTATTCAAATAAGCTAGAAACCGTCAAAATCTAAATCCAAAAATTTTATATTAAGAAAAATTAGAATAAATAATCCATAAACTATCAAAAGCTATTTTTAAAGAATTCTACATACCTGATTAATTATACCAAGAATGATGCGATTATCCACATTTCCCATCAAATATGTGTTATTTACAAATTATTTTTATTCATTTCTTTTTAATATAAAAACATTTTTTATCTAATAAAATTTAATATGTTCCAAACGAGATTGCATTTAAGCACAATTTAATATCTACGATTTATGATTTAACAAACTGGCATTGAAAGTGCGCTGACTTTTATATAGAAAAGATAACTAGTATAAAGATAAAAGATTAGCTAATTCCCGAAAAAATAAAATTTAAAAATTGTTCAAAAAATAGGAACTAATAAGTGGCAAAAGTTATCTGTACCTTCTAAAATGAGTTAGCTTCTTTTTTCACTGTAATAAACAGGAAGTCATAAATAACTTTGTAGGTTCTGCAGGGCAAAGTTTACCTTGAAAATATAATTCAGCTAATCTTTCTGGTAAAGGATTAGCAAAAATGTAATTTAGTGCATTTTCGGCGCTGTGTGAAGTGTCGAAGAATATTTTACTACTAGAAGGGAATATAAGAATAAAAATCCTCAATTTCTGAAATGCCGCAGTTTACCTAATTAGGTTAGATTTTGTGGGTAATAATATTATATGAGCAGGAAAACTTAGAATTCGCTGGTTTTCTGGCTCATAATTTTTTAAAAAGCTAGGTTTTCCGCTAAGCGGCAAACAATGAATTTTCACCGCTAAGCCACTTTTAAATAATCCAGACTTGACGGAAAAATCGCTTACCTGGCAACACTGTGCTAGACACTGAACACCATGTTGTTTCAAAGGTATGTTTGAGCATTGATTGACATACAATCAATGTTCAGAGCACTAAACTGTTTAAACAGTTTATAAGTTTGAGAGCACTGAACGGATTCGTTTACTTCTAACAGTTGGTCAACATACTCAACGTAAAATTTTTATGTTTACTAAACTAAACTGTGCAACACAAGTGCCATCTAACAAAGAACATTGCCAAGACAGTCAAGAGCACGCACATTTCCAACCAATGTTCTAATTTCAATTTAGTATTTTAAATTGGTTGTATTTACGTATTAAACCCTTATGCAAAATAAACAAGATGCTCAATGTTAATATAATCCCAGCAACAAAAAAGGTTTTGCTATTAAATGATTTTATAATAGTTAACAATTGATTGATTCTACGAAACGATAATAATTGAAGGTTTTCCTGATGTGTAATTTCTTGGTCTCAAACCATCCTAATTTCAGCTGAAATTATAATACAAATAACAGATTGTCTAAAATAAAATTATTCCTTATTATTTGCAGATACCCCATTTAATATAAGTAACCTCAAACTGTTGATTGTATATCAATCAACGCTCAAACATACAAATTGGGATAGCGTAAGTCGGGGTATTACTGTATTTGATTAGGCTGCGCCATCTGTTGTATGCTTTAAGAATCATAGTCAATATCACCATCTCTCCCAGGTGTACACTAACACAAAATCATTTTAAAGAAAAAAATATATCAATTAGAACAATGAACAATGTGATTAAAAAGTATAATGAAGATGGTGAAATAGGATACAAAAAAGGACAGAAGAATGTTCACAGTGAAAGTACAAAAATAAATATATCTGAGGTAAGAAAATCCTACATTTATAATCCAAGCCAAAGCTTAAATGATTGTGTTAGAAAACTAGCTGTTTCAAAAAATGTTGTAATAAGAGCTAGAAAGAAATTTGGAATATTATAAAAAACCTAGAGAGCCCGCTTCAAAACATACCTTTGAACAACAAGAGGGGGCCCAAAGAGCTTGTGCACAATTGTACATAAAGAGCATTTGCCTATAGATCCAGATCTCTGCAAAATCAAATATAACAAATTAAATAAAAGACCAATAAATATAAAAATTTTTGAAAAGATTTGGAAACAAATTTCTTTAGGAGTTGCTGCAGTGGAAAACCTATCTATGAACTTTAAACAAAAGCTCTGCCATATCGATAGAAACAGATTATGGAATGTTTTGTAAATGTACAAATAAGTTATAAGCCTTTGAATAAAACAGTTTCTTTTTGCTACATCATATATTTTGAAGTTATATAAATTTTAATGTGAGAAAAATAATGATAAGATGAAAACCTTGATTATTCAAAGTAGTGGAAGATTACAGAGAAAAACTCCATATAGTATGACCTTGTAAAAATACCTTGGTTACTCATACTCCAAATTTTTCGATATCTCAAATGAATCTATCAGCACATAAAGCAAGTCGTACTTTGATAAGTCGAATTTCCATCTACGTAAAATTAAGAACAACTGAATCTTAAAGGTCTTGTGTGGTTATGAACTATATAGCATGCATTTTTACAAACTGCATACAATCTAACCATAAAATGTCACTTAATATGAAAACTTTTTAATCTGTGGATTTATTAAAGTCTGCACACCAGCTACCTGATGGTAAAACTTTGGCACTCAAAACTTTTTATACGTAAAACATATCACATGGAATGGATTAACTTTAATATTGGAAAAGCCACAAGAGCAAGCAAAACAAAATAACTATACTTAACATAAGTACAAATGAGTGCACATAATTGCCATTGTTGTAGTGTTCTAACCAAACTCGACACCAACTTGTCATTTACTAATGGTAAACAATATACCGCAAGTCTTTAATACTGTATTTACATATTTCTTGGCAACATTTAAAATAAAATTTAATAAGTCAAATTTGTTGTAAACCGAATTTTTCTCCCATTTCCTTCAGGTTCAAGTTATCAAAGTTTGAGTTAGTATGATAAGCCGCCATTTTGCTTTGGATGGATGAAATTTCTTGAAACCTGGGTATTATTATAACCTATTTAGCGAAAGCTTCAAAATGAGGTAATACACCAGTACTCTCTGATAATAATGTCTTTATTATCCTTCAATACATGCACAATAATTAAAGTATGGTAGATAATTGCTGGGCAAAGTTCAGTTGTGATCTTAAGATCCAACTGCTCTACCACTCTGTATTTAAATTTCCTTTTTAAAATGGTTTTCTGCCCCCATCTTAAAGTTTGAAATAGGAATTTTCTGCTTATAATGTTTCTGATAAAAAAAGAAAATTGACCTGTCGGGACGTTTTTTATAAAAAGTAAAAATTACACCATAAATTGCCAAAGTTCATGATAAACTTAACAATGCAAACGACAAATCTAACCTCAAATATATAAAAAAGTATTCTGTATAAGTTGTCAAACAAAATTTAATGTAAGTTTCTAATAAAGTATTGTATTCAAAAAAAAAAAAGAAAATACATAACAATACTCAATTTGAATTTTTTTTCTATAGTTACAATGCGAGAATACAAATCAAATACTGATTTAGTCAAAGTGATCCGATATTTGTGGACTTATGGAGTTACAGATATGCGTTTTCATTGTTATTAAATGTCTGAATGTTCCGGGAATTTTGGGAAAACACTGAAAATCTATTCTAGACACTCGCAGACACTAAATAACCAATACATTATTATTAGTTTGGGATTTACGAATTATGGCATGCCAATTGAAATGTAGAAGAATCTTTAGATTAGGGCTAGTGTCCATGGCAAAATCTCTTAAAGTGCCTACATGTGTTAAAAAGGGTTGTGTATGGTGTGTTTAAATCAGTTTCAGTTGTCTTATTCTCCACTGTGCAGCGTCTAATCATCACGGCGCCTATGGCAGTTTGCTTCATTTGGCGTCCTTGCGCTGGCCCTTCAGATTCTTGACTTAGAATTTCAGTTACTTGTACAAAATTATGTCATAAGATACACAGATTTTGAAATGTAGTACATATTTTGGATTCAGTTGAAATAAGTTCTTGTACCTCTTTATAAGAATTATGCTTCCTTTGCATGTTCTAATATTTAATTTTTGTCTCACAATAGCACTTAACTAATTTACAATATCTTTTATTAGTTATTAGCACTATTAATTTTATTTTTTTAATTTTTACACTCTTGGTAAAGATTGATATGTTTTAATAGTACATGGGTATTTTGCAAATAGTTACAAAAGAATTAAACAGCATATTCAAGAGCTGAAAATAATGCAGAAGATTCCTTTACAGATTTCTTACTAAAAAAGCATCAATGAACAATCTGATGACCACTGTTCATCTCTACACAATTGAGCTTGGCTATCCATATTGTTTTTAGGGGTATTAAATTTTGATATTGCAGGACTTCTGACAACTCGATTTTACTCAAAAACATTGAATTCCATGAAAAAATTTAAAAACACTTTTTGTCTCTAAATAATCTGTAGATTTCAAAAATGAATGGTGCTAACCATAGAAATTCGTACATCAAAGTGTAAAAACTAAGTAGGAAACACCATTTGAATGTCTTTTGCTTTATTTTGAGTTTCTAAACATGCTTCTAAGTTTTTCATAACTATATGCAGGACACCCTGTATACTTTGAGGTTATGTATGCAACAATAAAATAAAAATCTGTATAATTATAATAATACTATTAAAACATACCAAAATGCAAGCATATTTCGTAAAAGATTAGAAAGTGTGTGTGAGTGCAGCAACACCAGATCCAACCCTCTGGCTCCTTGGGCAAATTTCAGACCGCACTTAGACATTCTATGAGCAAAATCTTGCACAAAGTTACCAGAAAACAGAAATCGAATACATTAACGTAAGTTATTTTATTATGAAATTATTAACAATATTTTCTTAAGTGTAATATTAATATAATTATACGTGCTAATTGAAACTTTATTTTTAGAATGAGCCACGCAAAGTTGCTGTCCGAGCACAATAAGGAGGAGTTAACTTCGGATGTTGCCACATCTAACAGTCCTGAGCAACACCGACAGCATTTTAACGTTAAGAATTCTGAAGAAGTTACATTAAGATAATTTCAATGTTTTGTTTTCAGTACTATTATTTTGTTATTTATTTTTTTGTTATTACTTTTAAAATTTTAAATCTTTTACAAAATTATTTTTTGTTGCATATCACAACAAACTTTATATAAATTGTGATTGATTGAAACCAAAACTGAAAGTGAAAATGAAAGCATTAATTAAAAACATCTAGAAGGTGTAGGTTTTGAAATTTTATTATTTATTTGTATCTTTTTTATTTTTTTGATAAAGTATAAGAATGCAGGAACTTCTGAAGTTCTCAAAAATTATATCCTGGAAAACTATATCATACTCTACAAACAAAATGATTAAAGATAAACAAGGAAAATATAATCAATATAAATGTATAACCAAAATTATTTTTAAATACTTGTATTTTTATCTTTTATATGAAATGTTTATCATTTGTTAATAGAGAATGAATTTAATGAAGAAAAACGAAAATGATAAACATTTTGTATATGCTGGTTGGGGAATTGAAGATGCAGTTTGAGATAGAGGTTTGAAAGTGTTCCTATGTGTAGCCACCATAACATACATGTTTGCCTCTCTGCTCATTGAGGCAGTGTAACTACATATACGAGCGTCTTCAAGTTTGCATATATGACTACTTCTTGAAGTCTCCAACCTGTAGGTTGGTTATGGTTTATGTCTGGAATCTATTATGAATAAAGGGCAGACTGGAAATAATGGAAATTATACACAGTTCTTTTAATATTTATTTTTCAAGTCTTACAAAAATCTTTATAACATAATCTGATTTAGTCTCATAAAAAAGAAATATTGAAATAATAGCAAATGCCAAATCCGACATTCAATAATTTAAGATCTATGCATTTATTTACCATTCCTGGTTGTTTTTCTATTTGAAAGTTATGATTATTATTGCAGAGAAATTCTTGGAAGTTCTCTGTCGAAAGAACCAATTCAGTGTTAGGACTCAAAAAATCCATTTAGAATGATATAGTAATAAAAATAAATAACATCAGATTTTGACAACTGTTATGTCACAAAATAGGTTAAGTTGAATTTTTTTTATTTTTTTAAAAAGATCGACTGTTTTTAATAATTATTGTAATAACATTGGTTACATGTGAAACTGCACAATATAAATTTTTCTTACTTTAATAACATAATTATTTCATTAACTGCATTTTTAATTTAAAACTGGAATATAAAATTTTTATATTGTGAACATTACATAACAATGCTTTTAGGGTTATAAAGCTTGTTGGTTGCTAAGCACACAATAGAAGGGACCAAGGGACTTGTAAGATTTTTCAATAATGATAACATCTAAGAAGTGTTGTTTTGATTTATATTTCAAACATTAACCATAACCACATTTTTATCTTAAAGCTGGTGCAATATTACGTTTTAAATCTTGACTGCGAGTACTACATTCCAAAATTGTTTTGTAGAATGCTACATAATCAAATATACTTCAGGTTATTTAATGTTAGGTTTTTAGAAAACATTAGAAAATCTGTATGTGTTTGAATAAAATAAATTTCAAATTTTGGAAAAAATTTAAAAAAACGTCTGTACCAAAAATCTGAGCTTAATAATAATAATGATGATTATGATAATAAATTTATTTTTTTTTAATTCTTTGTGTTTATTATTTACAAAATCTGTAGCACTATTTACTTGAAAATAGCTTTAGTATAATTTGATTAGTTAAATAATGTAGCGATAGATGTTAAAGTTACGCATGTGGGTGATTTTTGCTACTCGTTTTTACTGTGCTTTTGCTGCTCTTTATACACAATTGCTGTTGTTAATGATAAAATTGTAACTTATATAATAAATAATAAAAATTATGTCTCTGCATTTATTCTTGTTACTTCTTTACTTTGTTTATAAATAACTAAACTTTAACAAATAGGAGATATTTTATTTTTAAATACTATTTACTTCTGATCCCTTGATTAAACAGAGTAACCTTTCGCTAAATTTCACCAGGGGTTCAGATAAGCATGTTTTCTTTTCTTTTTCTTTACCAGTAGAGTGTATTCTAATTCAATAAAGGTAATAATTATAATTATAAATAGATGGTCAGAAAGATTGAATTCAAAAATTAAAAAGAATTTAAAATAATTTTTTTTATTTTAAATGCAATTTATAAATTTTTTATGAATAAGAAGCTAGTGCCCATACAGCTAACACTGCTAAAGCCACTTCTGATTTTGTTACTACTGAGTTATTTTTTTAAATCAATTCAGTTTAAAAACCTGATGATAGTGTAGTAGTAGTGCCATCTTAAGGTAGTAGCATTGATACTGCAAGTGTCAAATGTGTGCACTGGCTTGTTTGATTTCTGTAGTATTTAGATCAGGCAATGCTGCGATAAAGCGAAAAAGACAGAGGTATGTTTACAGTAACTCTGTTTCACTCAAAATATTAAACACTGTGCAAAAAGCTATTGTATGGACACTCACAAGTTATCGGCTTTTCACATGTGTTTGCCGAAATTTCGGAATCAAAATCTTTAAAACACACTAAAAAATATTTCATTAGAAAGGTAAAAGAGTAACACAAAAAAATACGAGAAAAGACTGCAACAGGTTGCATTAGCAAATAAATTAAAAAACAATCGTGGAAGTTCATGTCACCTAACCTTACAATTAACGTAAACACTCAAGTAAACATTAATACTGATACATTTGATGATATCAATGGTCGTCGAATTATTCATTTAAAAACATTGGGAAAAACTATGTTTTGTATGTATTGCAAATTTTTATTATCGTTGACTGACATCGTATCAGAAAAAATTTTTAATTTTTTCGAAAAGAAAGAAAAAAGATAACCAAGAAATCTTAAATATTTTAGTTAATTATGTCTTATTACATATTTTATTATATGTTATTTGATCTAATAAATATATCTGTATTAATAAAATCTCGTTCATATTTGTAATAAAAAATTCCTATAACTTATATTCTCACATTGCATGCATGTTTAAATGCGCGTGTTATATCCTCTTTTACGACGTTGCCACATCTAATCAACAACGAAATAAAAAGTAAATTTTTGCTAATTATTTGCTATTTACTATTGTCACATGCTTTGAAGCTTTGTTTGTAAGTAACTAAAATGTTTAAAATATTTTTCTTTCATTTTTTCCCGTTTTTATTGAAATCTGAACGGTACTTTTTGTGAAATAAAATAAAATCTGTAATAAATAAGGCTCAATGTTAAAGGCATAAACTTTTAAATATTAATATCTTCTTACTGGTTCTCTGTAGCTCTTTAAAAATTTAACTGGTTCACTATCTTATTATAATCTACCAATATGCTAAGTTTCATTAAATTCTGAACAGTAATTCTAAAACCGACGGTACTACCTTAATGCATGTGATCAACAGTAAAAACTATGTCAAGTATTGATGTTCTGCTGTTAATTGAAAAGCATGTTGTGAATAACAGTTTATCATTGAACAAATTGAGGCTAAGTTATAATTTTGTAATCACTAGAGAGTGGAATCCCATAAGTACCACCCACAGAATTCCTGTGGTCTTTTGTTTACACCTACCTTTTTATTACTGGGCTCCCAGTCAATGATTTCATTAGCACCTATAGGGGTCCACTATTTTTATTTTTTTTTATTATATGCAGAAGCAATGACTTTTAACAAAAACGGGTTAGGTAAATTTCAGTTTCATATATTGCAGCTATATGGTGTTAGTTATGACATTGGGGAAAGGTAGGGGACCACCTTTAGTGGACAATAATACTGGCCTATTCACAAAGACTAGGTCGCCAGCATCAACACAGTTACAGATCTGAGTTCAAAAGTTTTCTGTAAGCACCCATGCAAGGGAGGGATCTCTCCATACCAGGCATGAGGATCTCCTCAGACTCTGAATATTAAGAGTGGCTTTTTCATAACCTTAACTGGCTGGGTAGTAACCCTTAATTCCGTTCATTCGATAACCCATTTTTGGTTTCTGCATATCTTTATTAAATAGAAACAAGACTGTTTTATTGTTTATTATTATTCAGTGTTTTATTATTTCATTATTGTTGGCAATATCGAAATTTTATTACCATTGTTAGAAGTTTTGGAATAAGCAGAAAATCCTGTAAAGAATGCATTTTCCTCTTATGTTAAGTTTTCTGTGCATTACACTTATTACAAACTCAATTCAGGGACACATTGTATATGTAATTTTTGTACATAATTGTAACATTTTACAATGTGGGTAAGAATACCCTTCAACTAAATTTCAAATAGAATTTTGTATATTGTGCACCCTAATTGGGTTCAATACTTTAAGTAATCCTACAAAATTGGAAGGTAAAAAACAAGGTAGTGTTTAGGTAGTATAGTGACATCAGAATGGTATGTTATGTAACAAGTGCCAAAAGAGCAATTTTTAAAAATGCATGGAGTAAGCACATAAATTACGCAGAATAAAGACATCCAAAAGTAATAAACATATAGAAACTTTCATTCCAAAATCTTATGCTTTTCTTGAGATATTGAAAAAAAAATTTATAAGAGACTTTAATACACTGTATCTTGAAAACAGTGAGCTTTATGAGAAAAAGATTATATAACAAAGTAGGCTTATGTTGAGATGGGGAATCTACCTACCAATTATTTACAGGTATATTGTTTACAGCTTGTATAACAAGGATGTAAAGTAAAGCTTTTTTAAATGAGTAGGAAGTTTATGGTATGACCAATACACTTGAGTTACAATACAATATTGTTTGCACAATTTTTAAAGAAAATAGTAAAAAAACCCTCAGCGATAGATTAAGAAAAGAAGTTGACTAGGACCATAATAAATATATTTAATTTGTTATGTCATGGATATACCAAAATTTGTGTTAAATATTGCCATTTTTGACATGAGTGTAGAAAAAATAGTTTAGTGAAAAAAATAAGAAATTACAGTGCTGGCAATCTCAAATGTTCAACAGCTTTTTAGCTTAGGTTATAGCTTTTAGTTGGTTTTACATTTTAATACTGAAGATTATTTTTCTTGCAACCACATAAAAAAGTGACTTGCATAACATAATTAAATAAACATGAAACTTGACACTTTCATACATATATCAACGCAGCTGCTTGTTCTCGTTTCCCTACTGTGTAGGGTGACCATTTTTAACGTAACATAATGCGGGACAGAGAGCGTCCATTGTGTGCGAAGCACACATACCTAAATACGTGGACGTGGAAATTTTTTTTGAAAAAAGTGTCATTTTAAAACATATTTATTAAAAAAATTTTCCTTTTATATAATATTTATTTAAATAGTAAACATAAATAGGAATACAAAAAAATAAATATGAATACAAAGTAATAAGAAAAAATTATAGGAAAAATATTAAAACAAAACTAATATTTACCTACAGAGTGAATTTGTTTTAGAAACTCATCACAATGTTCTACTTCTTTTTTAAAATCTTCACAATTGCACTCAAAATTGCACTTCGTTATTACCATTGCTTTTACTGTGTCTACATGCAGTTGTGATTTTACCGATGTCCAAAAATTATTAGTAATGGAAAAAACACGTTCTGTGGCGGCGTTTGTTCCAGGTAAACAAAGAGCAAACTCCACGGTCATTTTTAAATCCTGGAAGGGAACGTGATTTTCAGAAAAATGATTGAAAATTGTGTGTGGTGACTGTAAACATAAGCATGCTTGTAGATGAGTAGATGCGTTCATATAGTCATGTACGCAGAGACGCGCGAATAAAATATAATCGAATATTATAATATTCACATGATATGATGACTTATCTAATTCGGGACATTTTCCGAGACACATTAATACGGGACACGGGGATTTAATCCGGGACTGTCCCGGTAAATCCGGGACGAATGGTCACTCTAGTACTGTGTGTTAGAAGTTTGTAACAATGCTTGTGTTGATAGATAATGACAAATGCTTGTTATTTGTTAGTTACATTGGTTACATTTTACACAAAACTTCTTGCCAATGATATAAAAAGTGTAAATTATAAATTATTAGAGAAAATGTATCTGCAACTCTCTGGAAAGTGTACTATAAATAACTGTTTATGCATGAACATATGAATCTGTAAGAATGCTGACAAATAATTAATGTACCTATTTCACATCATAAAACAATGCTTGACAAATATCAGTTGTTAAATTTTTACTTATTTTAAATTTGGGTATGATTTTTATGAGATCAATAGCTTGAAATAAGCAAATATTAATCTAATCCTTAACTTGGCAGCTAAAGCACATTCTTACTCAAAGAAAAACGTTTTATTACTTTTATTTTAATTTTTTACTATAGTTGCAAACTGTAAAGTAGCTGTACTCGGTGATATTGATGTTAAAGCAGCAGACACCAGACTGAATTCGAAGAACTGATAATCAAAGGTGCATGGGTAGAATTACACTTTGGAAAAGAGAAGATGCAAAAAGATGAGGTAGGTCAAAGTATTAATATTTATTTACGTACCAAGGGAGGAAAGTAATTTGTTGCAGTCGAGACGTGAATATTGGGCTTGAGGCGAAGCCGAGAGCGTAATCACGTCGAGACTGTAGTATTACTCCCGTGGGACGTACAACATTTTTTTGCCCGTAAACTAAATTCATTTTCTTGGGATGTCATAAGAGCGGAAAATATGATTAACATGCTGTTCAGTAATACAAGCACAGGCTCACCTTGATGCCCACTGAAAAATTTATGTTTTTTGTAAGATAATAATAATAGAACTTTATTCCCAACAGAATAGGTATCCATTTACAAAGAATATAATTAAAAACAAAATAAAAAATTTTTAAACGTGTCAACTAATGAATTCTTTAACAAAATTAAAATTAATTCAAAATGTGCTTATGCAATAGTAATAATAGTTATTTATATAACAAGAGTGTAAAGTGAAGTTTTTTGAATGAGTAGGAAACCCTACGAATTCAAAAAACACACTTGACACTCGAGTTGTATACAATTTTTTTGCACGACCGTATTTTAAAGAAAATAATAAAGAAAAACCATTGACGGTAGATTAAAAAATGAAGTTTGCCAAGATCATAGGAACGTATAATGATTTCATTCATAACATCGATACGTGAAATTAATCACAAATGTTTTACTGTCAACTTTCAACATTGACAACTAGTTGTAAAGCGCCAGTTTACAGGCGGTCGTGTATTTATTATTATTTAGGTGAGGTAGACACGGATATTTACCAATCTATATTTTCAATTATTTAAGGGAGGAGAAGTAGGGATTGGTAAGATATTAACAGGTTGTTATTTATGCTTGTATGTTTTGTTTGTATACATGCAACTATTATGTTCTGCCAGTTTCTTACATCTCGTGGAAATCCTTTTTGTGTTTATCAAACTGTTTTCTGTGTTGGTAGTGCAGGTATTTTGAATGTCATTACGACTTTGAAATAATTCAGTCAAGATATTCTTTATATTTGTTTAATTTGAGTTGTGAAATGTAATTAATAGGTTTGTTTTGTGGCATGTATTTATGTTGTTACCACTGATAAATTTAAGAGAATACCAGAATAATTTAATTATTGGGTTCAGGTTCGTTAAATATTATAAAAATAATGGACAAAACTACTTGGTTGGTTTATTTCAATGTACTAGCATTTGCAATATGAATGTTCAGATACGCAGATGTGATGTGTTGGTATAAGTAAATACCTAGCAAATACAACATAAATTTATTAGTTGATGGCTCTCTTTATTAGGTATGAACTACCTTGATTATTAAACTAACATTTTCATCCGTGGTGACAGTCTACAGTTCTATATGTGTACTAAGCACTATATTAATAGTTCGGTACATCCCTCATTTATTGTGTGTGTGACTGTGGTATTATTATAATGATGTCTTATTACTGTTTATTGTTTTTGTAACTAAATTGTATTATGTATTTTTTTCTTTCGGCATGTATTATCATTATCTTATATTATTTACTAAGATCTGTATTATAGAACAGTACCCCTTTTGTTTTGTTTGATGATGTATGCTGGAAGTATAGTTAAGTAATGGAGAGGACAGGACTAATTTAAATTCTGTTGCCAGATTTGCATTATTTATTTATTTGTATTATGCTATGTGTCCAGAACATTCATTGTTATCACTTATTCATTTCTGATTCTTATCAGGTTATTATGAAATGTATTCACTCAATTAGACTGAGTAGTATGTGCTCTTTTCTGGTAACTAATATTTATCATTTTCTAATTAGCACCAATCATATTTATACCGTATTACTAATTTCATTTCTTTGATTTGGCATTTATGTATTCATTTAAAATTAATATTGGTGTCATCTGTTGATTTCAAGTTATAAATGTGCACTTCTAAATTTTATATCTTTAAACCTGTATTGATCATCAGAGGTTTCTTGCTGGTTGTTTCTCCAAACTGATTTTTGAACCAGTAAAATCTCTATTTTTGCCTTCATATTAACATGTGCTATTTAATATATTGTAACGTTTTTAATAAAACGTGTATTTATTTTTAATGTTTATTTAAACTACATAAGTCTATTAAAATTTATTACTAATATTTATTTTCACTAAATTTATTTATTTCTATATGTACAGAATAATTTATATATGTCACATCTATATCACTAATTACACATTTATTTCGTTCGTTGTTACCAGCTTATTCACTGCATCTTACTGCGTAACCGGAGGCTCTTCTTTCGCTGGAGTATGTATATATCGTTTCCTTGTTTCTCTCGATGAGCCTAAAAGGTTAGCGCCTTTTCTCGCACATTCGACGGTCGGAACGGCTGGACATTTCGAGACTTCTCTGGTACATGGTGCGTTACAATATTAAATTTGTATACAAAGTCCTATTGAAATCGTAATCTGTGTTTTATTTGACTTCCTGTCTTCCCCACTGTTGTTAGTAGCCGGTGTATCCAGGTTTTAGGGAATTACAGAAGCACAATGTAGTGTGGGTAAGTTTTCTTGATGATCACACTGATTTTTAAAACTGCTTTATTCTGTCAATTTGGGAGGGAAATTTAAAAAGTCTATTAGAACCTGAGTTTGGGATACTACAAGGTACTAATTGTTGTGGTGACTTTAGACCCACTCGAAAATTTAAGCCTTTTCGGGCTTACCTTAGAAATTAGCCTTTTTAGAACAGGTGACTCGCGGTAGTTGTTAAAGAACAGACAATCTACGTTTTACACGTATTTTACCTGTGTAGTGCTGGTAGCTGATGTTATTTATATTTTAATGCATAAAATATACA
>VTPC01008252.1:215423-238841 GCA_011009095.1 Ignelater luminosus
TATATATATATTTTGTTGTATTTATTTTAAATAATAACGAAGATATAACAATATTAATACACTTTTCATAATCTAGTATGCCGTGACTTTGAGCGAAACCAAAAACTAGCTCGTTAATAATGTTTTTGTTAAGGTGCTCAAACATTATTTGTTTGAATCTTTAGTTAACAAACCTCTTAATGAAGGAACTTCTGCCTAGTTTCAGCTAGATGGAGCACCTGTACTCAATGGCCAATTAGAACCTTCTTACCATTTGGAAGTAACCTCGTAACATAAACACTTTTTGCTTTTGCGTGAACATCATCTTATTAAACTTATTGCTTATTAATTTCTGCAATTATTATATTTGAATTCTCAACTGCCAAAATGACAAATTTTTGAGAAAAGCATTAACTACTGAAGTAACGACATGACCACATTGTTTGTCTTTCTATCCATACAAAAAGCTTCTGAGCTACTTTTTTCCATTTGTTCAAATGATGAAGTTCGTTGACGTAATTCGAAAAAAATCTATTTATGTTTATAACTCAAAAATAAAAGAAAATATTTAAATTATGATTTCACCAATTAAATCAGCCAGAAGAAGTAGATCAAGGATTTGCAATCAATCTTTTTCTAGCTCATTTAGGTTCTGAGGTATTCTGCATTTACCTCAAATCTGGGCCATCCTCTACACCTACTGCTTATCAATATAAGAGAGAATTAAACATTTGACGGTTATGTAAAAACAACTACTTGGTCTAAGTCCAAGTATATCAACTAAACAGAAACTAAAACTTACTGGCATATTAGTACAAAATAATTTAACTTAGTTTAAGAGTTTGTGAAGTTTTTCACTTCAAATTTCGAGCAGTGTATTTCTTGTGAGATTATACACTGTGCCCCTAAAGTAATACGTATATGAATTCATTACTTTAATAATAATGAGAAACCTGATTTACAGTCTCTTGTGGTGACAATTAAGATGACTTTTTTAAATGGGACATCCTGTAAATTGTTATATTTGTGTAGCGACTGCTTTTCTAGATGATCTTGAAAATGTTAGGTATTGATGGAGTTATTTCCAAAAACATAAGGTAATAAATGTGTGAAAACTGCTAATTTTTTCGTGAAAATGGAGACTAGGATAAACAGTTGTTCGTATTCCCACGAATTGTTCTGCATTATAGCCTCAAAATCAGGACATTAAATGAAAAAGAATTAACATACTTTTACTCAATTCCAGATTCTGTCACCACACTCAATCATAATTACATATTAAAATCTGTGCGACTTTTTTCATTTAGTACCATGGTATTATATCAGCAATTGGCATTAAAACTGAATGAGTCAGTTTCTACTGTTTTCATTTAATCTAAACATTCTCTAACTATCATGTCAACCGATTTTGTCCTTTTTCTTCTTGTTAAAATCAGATAAAGCTATACTTGCTTAGATTTCTAAAGAAGTTTATTATTATGTAGCTAGTGAGAGGAGAATACAAACCAGACCAAATTTGTTTATTATAGTCTCTCTTTCCACAGAACAATTATTGCTTAATGTTTTTTATACATTTCCTTGATTACGTCTTTCTCTCTAGAAGAGTAGCTTCAAAACACGATACACAATGTTCCACTTAAGAAATTCTTTTAGTTGTAATTACAAAAGGACTGTAGACAAAATTATATTTCTCATATTTAGTAGGTTTATTAAAGGTAATACCTTGATACCAAATTTGGTACCAATCATATGATTATTTATTAAAATAATGAATTTAGTATGCCTTTAGGAGCATAATGTATATTTGAACTCTCCCTGTCTTTCCCTCCTAAATAATAGCTTGTACTGATGTATGATATTTTGTTGTTATTGCACAAAACATTTCTATTAAATCGATTCTATTTCTAGGAATTTATTGTCAGTGAAACCAGAAACATGACTGCAACCATTGAAGAGGAATTCATTTCCAGTTTTCATTCCATAAGTGGAATGACAATTGGAGAGAGAAAAAAGAAATTATTTTTATTATTAAATGCTACTCAAAGATTATTAGAAGCTAGTGAAGAAAGGATTAGCTTTTCATCTCTGCATCCCACATCTCCTCTTGAAGAAAACTTTAAAGTTGATACATTACTTTACTTTAAAAGAATCCCTGAATTAATGGAAGTCCTAAAATGTGGAAATCCTGTACTTATCGAGAAGATTTTAAATGCAGGAGTTTGGTTTATTGAAGAAGGGTTTAAAACTGTTAGTGGAAAAGAATTGGTTAATGAAATCTTTCCCCATCTTTCTTATAATACGAAGCTGAAACTGTTACATAAATTTGAATTGTATCTGAAAGATGTGAAAAAAGCTGACGAATATTTTGAAACTATAAAGGAGAGTTATGGTACATACATTGTGTCAAAAATGCTTATGGCTTGCAGCGAAGATTTAATCACAAAAACGATTGAAGCAAATAGACTTGAGATCACACCCGGCCAATTACTAATTATTATAAAGCGATATCCTAATTTAGCAGAAAGTCTCTTTGAAAGTTTGGATCAATGTCACCATAAATATGATATTGGAACTAAATACAAGGTTGTTTTTAGCCATTTGGCACATCATAATATTAAATTATTTTTGAAGTTAAAAGAAAAATATAATCCTAGCTTAAATTTAGGTTCACGAACCACTAAAAAGCTTGTTGCAGAAGAAAAAGAAGAAATTATAAGGAATCCTAGAAAGTATTCAGCATTTTTGAAAATTAATCGAGTAATGCAGTGTATGAAAGAGAACTTTGATGAATTTTATTTAAATTATTTACCCAAATCGTTAAAGATTCTAAGTCGTATGGATTGGCAAGAGTATTTAAACCTACCCAAATCGTTTCATTCTGATGAAGAAAAGTTGAACTATTTTGTAAAAGCATTTAAAGAAGTGTATGGTAGCGAATTATGGGAGCACTCGGATTTTGTTTCTCCAAAACTGATTGAAATGATGTCACCAGAAAATCGAGAAGTTTGGATGGATAAATATAAGAAACCAGAAAATATCTCAGAGAACGAATGGATAAGTTTTATGAGGACCGATAAGTCTGTACCATTATTGAAAGAAAGAATTAGTTATACGTCACAAATAAAGGAAAGAGTAGAACTTGTAGGTTACTTAATTAGGACCTGTAAAATTAACAAAGATAACAATATGTTGCTGGAAGTTCTAAGATATCTTACAAATAAGCATCGAAATGATCATGTTACTGTTAGGGAAAGAGCAATGCAAGAATTAATTAATTCTTTTGACCTGGCCAAATTGAGTGACGAACACTGGGAATATATAAATGAATTTGTCACATTATCAATACTAAACACTGATTGTGTATGTGTAAGGAATGCTTTGTTTCAAAAGTACGTCTATTATTGCTTAGAAAAAGAACTACCCATTGAAGACCTTCTTTTGCAATGGATAAAAATAGATACTGACTATAATATCTGCATAGAAAAGCCAGAATATGAAAAAAAATGTCTTCTAATGTTTAATGAAACTTTTCCATTGTCTTATAAAGAAAAGGACTTGAAGAGATGCTACATAGGATATTTAAGTTGTATATGTTATTGGAATACAAGATATCCAAAAGATGCAATATCACCTTTTATAAATCCACAAGCAATTAATTACATGAAATTAAATTTAGCAGAAACAAAATCATACGCATTTGCGGCTGAAGAAGCTGCTGTTATATGTATAAAATATGATTTCGAAAAGGCAGAAAAAGAAGGTATAGTAGAAGTCTTCTTAAAAAGAAAAGAATATTACTATTCAGTTACACTTATAAATTGGTTAATTAAAAATTACCCAGAAAGTTTTATTAATCATATAGAATGGATTATAGATAAAATGATACAGATGAATTCTTTACATTATTATCACTTTTCTAAATTACTGTTCAGATACTACAGCCATTTGGATATTGCAAACCATATCTCTGATCACTGCTTGACTCTTATGAATCATGAGGAAGTAAAAACAAGAAAAGCTGCAGCTTGCATTTTGTCATTAACGATGCCGTCAAGTAGGTTTTTAGATATGATTGCATCAAATTATTCATTGAATTTATCTACCAATATCGAAAGCTTGGAAGGGCAAAGAGCCTACAAAACATGGCAAGCCCTTCTTCTTAATTTAAAAAATATAATTCCTCCATCACTTACATTGGATGAAATTTTAAAATTTTGCAAAGGAGACTACTTAAATTTAATCCAACGATCATTGTATTCAGTTGCATTGAATGTACCTGAAAATAAACTGCCAAATTTCTTCAATATCTTAAATGAACGTGCAGTTTCTGTCCAAAAGCATTCTATTTCGCTAGTGTCTAGAGTACTAAATAAAAATAGTGTATTTGAAATGTTAAGTAAGTTTATGGAAAAGGAAATAGATGTTTCCATATGCAAGAGTCTATTTAAAGGAATTTTTAACTTTTTCCTGAGAAATCCTGATGATTACTCTTGGGAATTAACAAAACTCAGTGTAACCAAAATTGACTTAAAAGATAAAGAAGTATTTAATATTTTAACTAAATACAGAAAGATTCCGCCCAATTACTTCATGAATTATGTTCTATTTACATTTAAATTTCTGGAGGATTTTAAAGTGCCTAACAAAACCATTGAAAAGGGAAAATGCAGAATTTTAGAAGCTGTAAATTCTAAGAATATTTCTAAATTGCCTCAAGATTTCTGTGAATTAATTATTCAAAAATACTTTCTGCAGACAGAACAATTGAACCAATTTCAAGTAAAAGTGCATTATTTTGTTTCTAAATTTATTCTGTATTATAAATCATCCACCGAGGAAAATCATGAAAAACGTATGGTTCTTGTTTTTGCAAAAATAAAGAATTATGTTGACTCTTCATGGTATAGCCTTGAGCATGGCATGGAATGCCGCAAAATTTGTTCAAATTTTGTTAAACAATTCTGTTCTGACTTCTTGGAGAAGAAATGTCACAATAAAGAAATCTTAATAACATTTATGGATTTGTGGAACAATATTTTAAAACCTCACCAAGCTTTTAATGATTATTTGTATATAAATTTCACCGTTCTGTATGTAGAATTTGTGAAAGATCGATTGAGTTTGCAAGAAACAGGACAGAATGTTGCAAAGCTCTGCGATTCTCCCCATAATCAAGAATTGCCCGTCACACATGTTTTTTATAAATGTTTTAAATTGTTTAAGGAAAAGTTGATCAGTTCTGATGATGGAAAGGATGAAGAAGAAAATTTGTTTGATTTGATTGATGGAATTGCCAATGCTAGTAGCAATCGGTCCAGTTTAATGTTAATAATTTACTTACTGCCTAAAGATAAAATAACAACACCCATGCTTAAATACAAGTATGATAATATTATAGATTTACTGATAAAGGAAAATGATAATTTACTTCAAATCTGTCTACACAATTATTTAAGCAATAGGGAATAGCATCTTTTTTATATGTATTTGGAAAAACAATTTTTTCTTTTGATTTTGACTACTTTTGTAGTCTTTTGAATTCAATTCCTTTCCATTCCATTAGGTACATAATATTGATTTATAATTATTGTGGAAGTTTATTTATAACTTATTGTTTAAGGAATTGTTAATTTTTAAAGAAATAAAATTTGAAAAATTAATGTTAATCTATTATTGACGTATACATATACAGGATGGGGAAAAATGCCACATTATCTGTAAGGTACATTGTAGACTTTTGTTTACTAATAACAAATTCAAAAACCAATTTGAATTTTTCAGCTTAAGTCTAAAGTTATGGGGCTTCAAGATTGCCAATTACAGTTGCATTTCCTCCATCTGCATTTCTAAAATTCAAAAACACTTGATAAATTACGCTGCATTCAAGATATTCTATTTGTTTTTTCCTTGCATAGAATACCAAAAAGTTGTTAAAGTTAGATGGTGAAACACTGCAAAAAATTCATGTAACTTGGTTTCTTAATAATTTCTATTGAAACCATATGTACTATCGCGGCAAAAAAAACCGGGGCACACTTGTCTGACGATACGTCGGTTTTAACAAAATTTCTCTCATTTGCATCAGGCTTTAAGGTGGATTTGTCAGTTCAATTAATAAGGTACCTACTTACATAATAGTTTTACTTAAATTGAAAGACAGATTTACAAAGGGTAATTTTAAAATCTGTGTGGTGCCCCGTTTTTTTGCCGCGATAGTACTTATTGGTGTGTAGGTACTTAATTACGCATCATTGCCACATTCTTGTTAATGTAGTGCTTTTTATTTTACTGATTATTGAAGAATGGAGTCATACTTTACAAAATAATTTCTTAATATACCCTCAGGAAAAAAGCAGTAGTAAGATAATTCGCTATACTTCCCCACCCTGTATAGTTTAATTTGCTGATAGTTTGGTGGCTTATATGTGCCATGTGACAAAGTACTTAGTATTGATGTCGTCGTTGGAATTTCGAACAATACGGTCGCTATCTGAGCAGTCTTGCTTTCTTGAAAAATCTTAAAAGAAAGTTATTACATTATGATAAAACTTAATTTAACTTTAACTTTAAAAAATGTTGAAATAACGCGTTTTAATATAATTACAAGAATAATAATCAAAACAAACGAATAACGTGTAAAGAAAAATTCACATACAAAAACGGCACACATTCCACCGGCGGCGTTTCTCCGGCCGCTACAACCGGACCCATCGCTTATCAGCAACATGAGTTACACACATTCATTTTCAAATCATCAAATTGCCACGCATGAGCGCGGTTTTAGAAGCCCTTGGGCTTCTCTCAAGCCTGAAGTAGGTTTGGTGGTAACTGAATGCAGCTCTCGTCCGGCATCGGTGGTGGTAATTGGTGCATCTTTGGAAGAACTCGTTGTTGGAGGGCAAGGTGGTAGCTTGGATGGCCCTGAAGGATTTCGTATTGAATTGCGGAGTTGGCGTCCCGGCAGTTCTTCGAGACTATGGTGATGTTGGAGTGTGGATATGTTGAAGGTTATCGATCTGGCAGCGGTGATGTTGTTGGCTGAAGTTGAAGGTCGAAGTTGATAGTGATGGAGGACGAAGTTGAAGTAATGTTATTATGGAGGTTGTGGAAAAGGGTGAGTAATTCTGAAGGAAGAAGGGATTTCGGTGTGTGGTGGTTGGGTAAAACGATTTTTCTTAGAATCACAAAGCCCCCCATAATTCGCGCTGCGGGAGGATGAGAAGGTAAGAATGGGGAGTTGGAAAGGTAAGGGGTTGTCACCGTTCTACATCCGACGCAAGAATGACACTTAGTGTTGCATTCATATTTAAAATGTACCGTCAGTAAAAATGTATACACTACCGCTGATGCCTAATAATGATTCATACGACATGTAACCTTGCCCTTAATTACGCATGTATAATCCTTTTGTTTCTTAACTGTGACATAGATGTATATTGTTGTGAATAAAATGATATTCAATTTGACTTATTTTGTGGTATAAAGACACAACACTTAGTCAAGTCAAAGTCAAATCATAATTGTTTCTGCTCCTGCAAAGCAGCAGCAGAGGTCACTGTATGCATATGCCTTTTTTTGGCATTGGATATTTGGTTGCGGAACGCTGCTGCACGCGATCAAGTATGGAAAAGGATGGATGATTGGAAACTTTCTGCTAAAACGCGTCCGGTCCGGGTTAGGAGTGAAGTGTGGAGGATCGGCGGGTCGACTTCGTTGTGGGTTCGGTCTAGTTCTACGTTGGCTTTCCCGTCGCCGCTGGTGTAAGGGCAACTACGCCGAGCGCGCTCACTCATACTACGAGTGCAACGTAACCCACCTCGCCGGCTGACTCGTCTACTTAGCCTCTGGCGTGTTGTTGGCTTCCGGAGTCTTGCTGCTACCTGAAACAACAAGCAGAGTTGTAGGGGGGAGGAGGTTTTGGAGGGTTGTAGAGTGTTGGAGGTTTAGTGTATGAATGTCCCGAGCATCGGGTGGGAAATTAGTTGGTCTTCCAAGATGTCTTGGTGGTCATCGGGAAATGGAGTTTTTAGGGTGTCGAGAGCGGCAATTCGGTTCTGCTCGATGGCCCTCTTTACGAAACCGCCTCGTAGAAAGTCGAGTCTGGCGTCTATCGCAGGTATTCCGGCTAGCTCGCAAACCTCCCCGGTGGGATGGAAGCGATCCAGTCGAAGAAACCTCCGACACACGGCCCTCTCCTTACTGCGAAACGATTTCACGATTCTGGGCACAGCAGCCCTGAGGCAGATGAAACGATAATCTAGGACGAGGCGGACGAATGTTTTGTAAGTGTGGATGAGGGTGCGCGGGTGACATGCCGCCGCGAAAAACGGAAAGGAAGGAACTGCCTGGACGATGTCGCAACATCGCTTGATTTCTTCGGTCCAAGAAAGGTTTTTCTAAAACGTGATAGTTGGAGACGCACGTTGTTGTCCGAGAGGCTCGGTTTCATGCACAGGTTCGGGTATTTGAAAAGGATCATCTGGGTCTTGTTAGGGTTGGGTCTGATCCTTCACCCAGGACTCTAGACGCGCGAGGTCGCCCGACAGATGCCTGAAAGCGGCGGCAGAAGAGAGCGAAGTTGCCCAAAGCACGGTGTCGTTGGCGAATTGCGCCAACGTAACGGATCTATTCTGAGGTCGTAGAATATCATGGTAGAAAAAGATGAACAGAAGCGGAGATAGAATGGATCTTTGCGGGACGCCAGCCCTCGGAGTGTATACGCGGGAGAGTATCAGGAAGCTCTTGATGATCCACACGAAGTGGGAAAGGACACCGGCGGCGAGGAGCTTTTGAAGAAGCCCCTCGTGCCAAACGGCGCAGGAATGACATTTAGACGACTACACCAACCCTTTATATATCGCAGCCAGTGGCGTACTCACAGAACTTGATGCACAATTACAAGGTAACGTTCTAAGTTCCCAACGTATTCCTTTACTATACCATCATCAACACCAATACTTAAGACAATTCCCTCCACTTCAAAAACATGAAGAATGGTAAACGGCGGAAAACACAATAAAGAGAAGCAGAACTAGTCCAGAACAACAAATCACTAAACAAACAAAAATTATTGGCTTGACTCACCAATAACGACGACAAACCGTTTTCAAAAATTAAATGAGGAAAATGAAGACAACAAAGTTGTTCAAGAAAATACTCCAGCCGTACATAACCACCCCCAGTGTTTGTAAAAATATCTCGCTGCTCACAAAACTGTTAAACACGGTCTCTAAAGATAAATATGAAACAAAGGTTCTAAATGTTGACCAGGTGAGAATCCAACCACAAACCAGTGAAAACTACTCGATTATAACTAAAGCATTAGAAGAGAAAAACACGGAGTTCCATACTTACAAATTGAAAGAGAATAGAACCTTTAGAGTAGTACTAAAAAACATGCAATACTCAGTTGACTCTGAAGAGATGGAAAATGGAATAGAATCCCAGAGAAATACTGTAGAAAACATTTGAAACGTTAAACGCCCCAAGACTAAAACCCCATTATCCAGTTTTTTGTAGATTTGAAACCAACAGAAAATAATAAGCTATAATATACGATTTCGAGCATATACTACACTATAAGTTAAGTTTGAACCACCTCGACAGAAAAGAGAAATTTCACAGTAAGCCAGGTGCCAACGATATGGATATATGAAGAAATATTGCTATATAAGATCAAGATGTGTGAAGTGCACCGGAGATAATGCAACTATCTAATGCTCAAGAAAGATAAAATCTGCTGACATAAAATGTATTTTATGAGAAAGCAACCACCCAGTCAATTATAAACGTTGTACGGTGTATAAAGAATTATCGAAAGAAAAGTGCCCCCCCTCCCCTGAGTCCTAAGCAAAATGTAAATACACCAGCATCTACCCAAACCATTCAACCAAATATTACATACGTACAAATTACAAACAATCAAAATGAAGTGATGTGTCCAAAATAATGTTACTATGCCACCAGCACCCTCGTCCGAATTCACTTCAATTTTCTACACCTAATTATAACTCATTTAGATGTATTTTAAACTTGTTTTTATGCACAAAGGGCAAAGATAATAATTTAGTTATGAATCCGTAAGAAAGCTGACAAATACTGTATTTTATAGAATGATGTTTGAAAGATGCCAGTTGAAGTTGTGAAAATCATCACATTGTCATATGTCCTATAACTGTTAAATTCTTATTTTATGTAAGCACTGAGTTGTTCTGCCTGAAAGAACTACCACTACTACTACTATCTTTATACAATATCTGATGTGAATATTAAAAAGGCAAAACTCAATTGCAAATTAATTTAAATGACAATTATTATTATTATAAGCTTGAAAAAACCTCTTGTGTTTTAAGAAATAGATTTCAATCTTATTTTTCCAATCTTGACACGTATTATATAAACTTGCGCAATATTGTGTACCTATTAATACATGTAACGTTGGAGATAACGTTATTTTTTGTGCAGTAACGTTGTAATTATGCCGAATAGATAACTTTTTACAGAAGAAAAAAACATTATAAATTTAATGAAGAAGAATTCATTTTCACTATGTTACAAAATTATCATTACGAGTAAACCTTCTTAAAACATGAAAAAAAACGTTACGCCAACGTCATTCGTCGATTTCTCTATTTGATTGCCGATAAAAGTATGACGTCCGGATTTTTATAAATTTCTGTTGAAAAGTATTATAACGCTCAACATGAGTGCTGATTAGATTTTCTCAGTAATTGTTCCTTCGTCAAAATATATGGTCAGATCGAAATCTTTTAACAGGTATACCGTGCACAAACGTGAAACTGGAAGCTTGGTAATTAATTAAGAAATAGAGAGAAGTTAATCAATAGTGAGGTAAATAAAAAATTCTTAACTTTGTCATTTCACATTATACAGAATTGGAAAGTGATAAAAAATAACAGATGCCAAATTTTATGCTGTGCCTTCAACTTTAATTAATGTGCCTTGCCATGGATATTATTATCAAAAGAATTCCGTGTTATTTACTATTGCACCATATATTATCGAAAGCAAATTTATTTTTATTTTATTTGTATCAATCATGTTCATGTAGTACTAGGGTTGCTAGATTGCAAAAAGCAAATAGTAGGAGATAAGATAAGAGAATGTAGGAGATCACAAAAAGATTTTCTAAATTATAGTATTAATTTAAAAGATAAACAAGCATCAATTTATTTTCTCGATAAAAAAACAAAAAACACTTGTTTAAACTACTTGTAAATAATAATATAATACCTTAACCCCGCGAGATAGGGCAAATCACTTACTTCCCGTGTAATGTAAGGTCTTTTTAATATCAAAAATATAGTTTATATCACTTATAGTTATCAATCGCCGTGCAATACTGAGGTAGAGGTGGTAGATGGTAGATGTTGGAGAAGAAACAAGGTCTGTAAATAATAAAGGTAGCGCCATTTGAGATCATGAAAATTAGGGTTAGTTTAGCGTCAGGAATGTTATTTTCATTATTTTGAAACTTAAGAAAGAGTTGTAACGGTAGTTTTGAATGTGATTTTGGACACGTTTCAAATTTCCTTTCGTATTTTTTGGTATTAGCCGACATTCACGATCGAACTTGTTGGGGGAAACATATATGATGACCTATCTTTCACAGCATACTATTATTTACGAACCTTGAAGAAAAACCCGATCGTTGCGACTTCTGTTGGGAATTTTAAAAAAATACTGACGGGAAGAACATACAGTTTATTATCGTTGTCAGGAACAGTCATAAATGCTGCATCTCCATCTCCAGATTTGGAGATTTATAGTCAGGCACTGGCAACGTTGACTTGTCGCTGTTAATCACTCTCTTTTCCTCCATTCTGATACACTTTGACGAAATCCATTGCCATCTGTTGGTTAATATCGTTGTGTTGCAGTAGTAATGATGTTAATTATTTCTGTCACATTTTAAAACGCTTTTTCTTTCGCTACGCTCTCCTATCAAACTCGACAGTGTCCACAAAATCTTTCACTTTTACTCCTGCTTTATTAAGCAGTGCACTATTATCTGATATGATTATATTTTCTATATCCTTTAAATTAATATCATTAAAGAATTTTAAACTATTCTTCTTTTTCTACAGAATCCTAATTATTAAGTATGGGGAAGTCCAGTCAAGAATTCATTTCCGCCTTTCATCTGCTAGAAGGACAAACGCTAAAAGAGAAGCGGAAAAGTCTTATGAAACTTCTAAATGAAACCAAACAATCCTTACAAAAAAAAAGAAGAGAAGATTGACTTTTCTCTCTTACAACCGAGAAGTCCGCTTGAAGAAATCTTTAAAATTGATGCTGTGATTTATTTTAAAGACGTTCCAGAAATTATAAACATCCTTAAGAGTGAAAATGTTATGTTTATAAACAAAGTTTTAAAAGTTAGTTCGCTACTATTAAATGAAATTTTTGGAAATATTAGCGGGGAACAACTGATAAAGGAACTATTTCCTTATTTCTCTTTCAATACAAAACTGAAGATTTTGAATAGACTGAACTTAAATAATACTAAAAAAGGTGAGGAATTCTTTGAAGTAATCCAAAGAAATTATGGTCTTTATATGGCTTCAAAAATCATCACTTCGTGCAGTGGAGAATTTATTGTGAAAACACTGAAAGATAATAAGATTGAGATAACAGCAACGCAGCTTCTGAAAGTTATCGTAAGATATCCTGATTTTACAGAAGAAATCTTTGACGCACTAAATGAGAATTTAATGGACGAAAAGTTGTTTGCAAAAAAGTACAAAATTGTTTTTGTATTTTTAATGAAGAATAATCTTGAACTATTTTTAAAATTAGAAAAGAAATACGACAAAGTAGAGTTTTTCCTGGGTCATCGAGCTGCAAAATCTTTTTTTAAAAAACAAAACCCGAATATTGTAATACAAAATTCTAAAGTTATTCAGAAGTATGTAAAAAGAGAAGATATACATAAAAGGTTAAACCAAGAAGATTTTGAGAAATTTTATATAAATTTGTTTCCAACATCTTCAAAGGATTTTAAAGATAATTTTGATAATCTTATAGCAGTAGTAGCTCATTCGAGAAATGTTAGTGTACTCTTCAAAGTATTCAAAGGCGTTTATGGATGTTATTTGGAAAGTGAATTCATAACCATAAAATTATTAGAAATTATGTCTGCTGATGAAAGGGAGGCGTTAATGGAAAATTATGCAAGACCAAAAGAGATCGAAGAAGATCATTGGATCAGCTTTATGAAAACAGAAAAGTCTTTAGCAATGTTAAAAGATAAAATTTCTTTAACATCAAATATAAATGCAAGAACCAAACTGATACCGTATTTAGTTCTTACATGTAAATTGAACAAGGACCTTATTGGATTAGGAAATGCTTGCAAATATATGGTTACACAACACCTTAATGATCATTCGAGCGTAAGGCAAGCATTTATTGACGCAATCTCGAGCAATTACAATCTAGCTAAACTTAAAGAAGATCACTGGAAGTATATCAATCAACTTTTAGAGATAACCTTAGCTAACAATGAGCCTTATTATGAAAATTGTCTGAAAGGTTACATAACATTTCGCCTGCAAAATAATCTTTCCATTGAAGAAGAAGTAAGAAAATGGATCAAGATGAGGTTCCGTGAGTTAGAATTACCAGATCCAAAACATCAAAAACAATATTTATTGTTAAAATATGATCTAATACATTTATGTTATGAAAAATCTGAAATTAACCGTGAATATATTAATTATTTAGAAGAGTTATGCGAATGGAATGATAAACATCCTGAAGATCCGTTTGTTATATATTCTTATACTAAAGCAATGGATTCTGTAAAATCTTCTTTAAAAACGAATGATTGTTTATGGGAAATGGAAAAGATTATTCTACAATGTATTAAGTTAAACATAAATGAAAAGGATAAACAAGAATTATTAGATTTACTTCTTTCCTCTGACAATTCTTATAGATCTGATTGTCTTTTTAAATGGTTTTTAAATAACGAACCTACATTTTTCTTAGATCACACTGAGACAGTTGTAAAAATACTGATAGAAAATGAATTTACATCTTTATGGTTACATTTTAAGAGTTATTCCCATTTAGGAATACCGCAAAAAATGTGTGAGATTCTGAAACAATCTATAAAAGTCGGACAGGAGGACATCGGTTTTCAAGATTACTCTCAAAGGAATCACTCAAAAAATACCCTAATGGCTTTATCATATTTATTAAGCGCTACTGAATTTTTAGATTTGATTGAAGCTTATTATCCAACAGATTCTACTGTTGATGTTCAAAGTCAAGAAGGTAACTGGAACTATCTACTACACAAAGGCATAGCAGTTGCTATAAGAAATGTTTCTCCTGCTTCTCTCGCAACTGAAGCAGTTTTAAAATTTTGCAAGGGAGATTATTTAAATTTAATTCAGAAGTCTCTGTATTTAATTTCTTATAATATGGCTGAAAATAAAGTTGAACATCTGCTTGCTGAATTAGGTACACGATCGGTTTCTGTAAAAAAGCATTCTCTTCATTTAGGATCTAAAATTTTAAATAGGCAAGAAAGTTTTAAAATTTACAAGAAGTTTCAGAATAATGAAAACTCTTCCATGAGTAAATGTTTAGTCAAAGGAACCTTCAACTTCTTTTGTAATAATCCTCAGGAACAATCGTGGGAATTATTGAAGGAAAGCATTAACAATATAGATACCAACGATGCTGAAGCTTTGAATTTTATAACAAGATGGAAAAAGCTTCCAAAATCATATTATCCACAGTATATTACAGTTACTTGGAATATGTTTGAAAGTATTTCTGATAATTCAAAAGCAGCTCAAGAAAGAAAAGGTCATATTTTAGATTTAATTTTAGCTAAAGATGTGATACAAACATTGCCTAAGGAATTCATTTTAAGAATGATTAAAAAGTACTTTTTACAATCACAAGCAGAACTCGATTCAAAATTCAATTTAATAGCTGCAAAGTTTATAATTCATTGTAATTCTCAATCGGAACTGAAAGAAAGAATGGATTCCGTTTTTGGAATTTTAAGTGGTTTTATTCAACAACCTCCAGAGGACTATGTTCTATCAGCTTCGATTCGCAAAATAATTTTTAATTTTATTAAACAATTCTGTGCAAACTTCTTTGAAAAGGAAAGGATACCTTTGGCAACTGAAATTCTTTCAGAATGTACTGCATTATTCAACAATTCTTTTAAAATATGCCAATTTTTAGATGAATATTTACATTTGCAGTTTACTTCTATTTGTGTTACATCAAATACATTACCAGAAATGGCTCTTAATATTTCAAGCTTATACAGCTCATTAGTGAAAAATGTTGGCGTGTCAGTTGTAAAAAGTTTTTATGAGACCTTTAAATTATTTATACCTCATTTGCTTTTAAGCACTGAAGAAGATGTAGCAGAAAGGAATAATTATATTTTAATTGAAGAAATTATGAAGAGTAATAGTGCAATTAATGTTACGGTGTTGGCTGTATTCTTACTTCCAGACGAAAGACCTACATTAATTGAGTTTAAATTAAAATATGATGCAGTTATCAAGCGTTTATTGAAAGAACAAGATCTGGCTGTCCACGTATATTTGTATAAGTATTTGAAATCATTAAGTGACATTGAATAATAATAATTATTTGACTTTTTAGTAGTACTTATAAAGGTGGTATTAATGCAGTTTAGTTGTAGTCCCAGAACAGTTGTAGTAGTGTAGAATATTATTATTAAAGACGTTACTGAATTTCTTTTGGGTTCACTTTTAATATAATTTATACTTTAGTTTCTTTTCTTGCTTTAAGTTTGTTTTTGTTTTCTGTTTCTTAATAAACTTGTTTGCGAAATTTCTGTGTTGTGATTTTATTCCCCATATGCTTTTCAATAAGATAACTACGTTTATAAAATGATGTCTCAGTTATATTTTTAATTGTTTCTTGACTAAATAAAGCAGAGCCTTTTAGGTGCTGTACAAAATCGAAAAAGGGCGATCAAAAATCATAACTGTAAGATATTAGTGTTATGATGCTGTCACAAACGTTTTTGGTTTCTCAGAACATAATGCCAAAAATATTTTTATTTGGTTTTTTTCTTAGATAAGTTTTGGATACCATGGATATGAAGGCTCTTTTATAATTATTTGTAAAAGTAAATTCTTAATGAAGAATAACGTTTGTTTAGATTTTTGATAAATTATAGTCACAAAACATGCCATACCAAAAATTATAAAAAATCGATCAAAACCTACTATTTTTATGTGCAAAATTAATCTTCTTTTAAAAAACTTTTACGCCTTGTACCGACTTAACGAGACGATTTTGGATGTAGGTAAGTTGGATTAAATCTTCTTATTTTTATCCCAGGAGTCTGCAGTTAAGCTATGTCTCAACGTTTTGGAGACACCCTGTATAGGCTTAATCTTTGATGATGAAAATCTACCTGTCAAAATGTTGTCTACACCCCGTATAACTGTTAAATTTTTATTTTGCTTTGCACTGGACTATTTCCTTCTGAAAGTCTGGTGCAATGTCTAATGCTATCTTTATACATCTATGGTGTGAATATTAAGAAGGGAAAATCTAAATGCGAAAAGGGTAAACTCCAACACAAACTCTTCTGCTTTTAAGAAATAGACTTTAGTCTTATTTCTCTAATCTTCACAGGTGTACAAACTTGCGCGATATATATTTACTAGTGTTTGCGGATGCACGTGACGTCGGACGTAACCTTCTGTGGAAAAATGTTATAATTATATCGTATGAGCAACTTTTTACAGACAAAAGAATTGCAAAAACAATCGAGTATCTATTTTCAATGAGTTACAAAATTAGCATTACGAATGAACCCCCTAGTAAAGCTTGAAAGATAACGTTCCGCTTAATGTCACGGTGTTTTTGCAAATCTCTATTACTTTAATACATAGGCATCAGCAAAAAAGATACTTATTCAAATATGTTTTATTAATCGGGACTTGTCTGTGGTTTTATTTGATTTGAAAAGTATTAATATGGAACATAAGTGCTGATTAGGATTTTGCGATAATATCGATGATACTTGATACGTTAAAATGTATTGTCAGATCGAAATCTTTTAACCGGAATAACGTGGAACTGGACACTTGGCATTTAATTGTAAGAAATAGAGAGAAGGTAATTAATAATAAAGTAAATAAAAAGGCTTTCACATTATAGAGTATAAGGTAAAACATTAGAAAGTGATAAAGATAACACACTCTAAACTTTTTATTATTATTATTACTGTTATAAACTCGAGAAAGAACTCTTCTATTTTTAAGAAACAGATTTCAGTCTTTCTTTCCAATCTTTGCACGTATTATGTAAACTTGCGCAATTTTGTGTACCTATTAATACACGTGACGTTGGACGTAGCGCTATTTTTTTTATTTCATGATAAACTACTAGATAGAAGTTTTTGAACATTTGTTAGTTGTCACTGCTATCAGAGTACAAAGTCCTGAACCCTCACTCTGAAAACTGATATTTTAAAGATTATCCAACAGATTTTGATCAAACAAATCTTCGTTTAATGAACGTTTATTTCTGTGTAACCATATATAATTTCAAACTTTCCCAAATAGACGTCTATTTATCAGGATGTTTCAAAAAATTCGATTTTTCACTCGTATTTTAAGAACACCTGCATTCAAGATTGCCTAAATAATGGATTTATATATCCTAAGATATCTTACAGTTGCAACATTTACCCTACCTACTTATTATTTGGTTAACAGTAATCATTCTCTTGACTTAGAAAGCCAAGCAGCCAGGAAAAGGATTATTTTATATTTTTTACAAAGTACATATTGTATCGAACTGTATGCAGAAAATTCTGTCACACGCAATTATATAACCTTGCACTATGATTCTTATCTGGCAATAACAAAAAGAGGTAATTGTCTCTCTGTGCAAACACCGAGGAGAATGATTTATAAAAAATATATAGTATGTTTGGAAAAAATCTTAAGTAGGACATGATTTATTTTTGAAGCGCTAAGTCGTGTCTAATTTTTAAACCACACATCACCAAATGTCGGATTTTTAATTTGGTTTTCTGATAACATCTAAATTGTCAGTAAATCTAAATAATCAACTTTTCGTTTATGATAAAACAATAAAATACGATATTATCTTACAAGAAATTCCACAAAGTTTCATCAAAAAAAAATAAAAAGGCATCAATTTTTTATAATAACAACCTTGCCAAAACAGTTAAAATTAATGGTTATAATATAATAATTAAATGAATTCTTCACTAAAAATATCATTGCCCATTGAGGTTTTCTTTTCTGAACATACTATGGCTTTTAAGCCATGGATTAAAAGTGTTGCTAAGGAACAAACTCATTGTTTATGAGTAACAAGAACACCAACTTTTAATACAAAATACTACAACAAAATCAACGTCTTCTAAAACGGTTGGAGAACAATAACATTCTATTTATTGAAATCTTTTAGATGCAATTCCCAACTAAATGCTTTAGCGATTGTGTAAACACTGTTGCTGTTTGTCGTGATAATATCCAAAGCATGGTAGGGACAAAACCTTTTCTAATATTATGCAGTTAAGAAAATGAATTTTTAATCGTGTAAAATTTTAAAATCCTTCCTGAAGTAAAGAGCTTCTGAGTTAGTAAGCACTTATTAAATATTTCTAGATTCCTCAAAGGTATACGATTTTATAATATTAATTAATAAGCTTTTTAAGTATGGTGTTAGAAATATTCCTTTTCAGTGGATCAAATCGTATTTGCAGAATAGAAGGCAAATTGTAAAAGTAAATAATAGACACAGACAAACAATGTCTTACAAAGTAAATATTGTGTTAGGAGTCCCACAAGGAAGTATTCATCTTCCCCATGTAAAACTGAGACGAAAATGTTGATCGAAGAAAGTTTCTGGATACGTAATTGCTCAGGGAAAAAGCAATTTAAGAACTTTAAATCTGGATAGGACGAACATACACACAATAATTATGAAGATGTAATAACCAAACAAGCCTTACTTGATTTATTTAAGACTTAAAAAAATTAATAAACACATGTTTAAACTGTTCTCCGTTAGCTTCCAAGCAGGCGGTTGCTCGCAATGGTACTGCACTATGAGCATTTCTAAGCATTTGTGGAATAATTAATAGTACACTGTTCATTGTTCGTGCTTGCACCATGTAAACCCTGTACCTATCCGTATATGCGTTGAAACTAAACTTCATTTCCTAGCAATAAATGGTTCCTAAAATTATGACAGATTCGAAATGACAGCAGTGATTGACAGTGATAATTTATCGAATAAAGAATTTCAAATACGAGTCGGCTCAGAGTGCTTGCATAGCATTGCCAATAATAAGATTTTTGCCGAGAGCATCGATTTGCAGTTCAAGAAAATACAAAATTTTAGAATTTTGCCGTTATTTTACAAAATCTGTTGATAACCTCCTTCCTTAAGATTGCAAGTGCGAGGTGTAACCATTGCCGGTTTTTTACTTTATTTCTTGTTCAAAATTTCCAACTTTGATTGGCTCGCGAGGAAAGAGGAGACATCCACGAACATTTTTGTACAGACCATTTCTTCTCAGTTTTAATCAGGGAATCTGTTCCGCCAATTGTCGAATATCCCGTATAGTATGTGAGTGATTGAAAAAATTGTTAATTATCAAATCTTAAAAACAATGCATTACTCTTGTTTTGTATCTAAAGTAAAATATGGAATTTTATTTTGGCTAGGAACAAGTAAGAATAATATTAATAAAATTTTAACTTCACTAAAACAGATAGTTAGGGTTCTGCTTAACACCCCGTTCACAACATCTTGCAGAAGAATTTTTAAAAGAAATCGCATATAGTAGGAACGTAATACAGTTTGTTCATTTTAGAACGATCCACCTTTAATATCTCGTAAACAAATAAAGATATCGAAATAAAAAAAAGCACCTTAATATATTTATGGAGGGGGACATTATAATGCATAGCTGACTCAATCCTAGATCTTAAATGGCAGTGCACCACTTGTTATATGTTCTTAAAAAGGAAATAATAACAGCAATCTTTTGGCGAAAACTAAATTCAAATCGGCCTACTAGATCGCAAATTACAGCACAAAACGTCTCGTTTTAGTGATGAGAAACTGTGTTAACCAAGTATATAGACGCATTTCAATTGTTTTGGTGCTTATCTCGAATATGAAATAGATGACTGCAAACATCTTAAAATGAATAATTTAAATTGAACTGTCAAGAGAAAGTCAAATTCCTTAAATGAAGTGACCTAACCTAGCAATTTACATTAGTAACTCAATTCACACTATTCATCTTCTAATACGTGTAATGGCACTGATTCTTCACTCAGAATTATCACTGAAACAATTGAATTGGTCACCTTGATTTAAAGTTACTATACAAAATCTTAAAAGAGTAGGTCGTTTTAAGATGAAATTTTGTTTTTAACTTCAAATATAAACAAAACTTCATTCTTTTTGAATCGTAGCATGATCATAATTCAAGATGGAGGCAAAATTACAATTCAGTCTTTTATTGTATGAAACGAGTCCCTGTTATTTAAGCATGAAATTGTTGAATAAATTAGGTACCACAGTAAATAAAAAATATTAAAATTTTGAAACAGTTTAAAAGAGAAAGTCTTTAAGTTTCTAGTAAACATAGCGTCTTACACGCTTAGTGAATTCTATAATTATGTATAAGGTAAAAGCACCAATCCTCTGCCACCTAAAGGATATTTGAAGTTCAAATTCGTTTAAATTTAAAAAAAAATAATATTTATCAATGAAACTTTCTGTATAGTTATGCATATTTAAAGGATATACATACTCAATCGTCAAAAGTCATTAAACGTTTAGTTTTATATGAGAAAAAAATAATTCATTAAAACCGACACTTTGGCCCCGTAATCCGCCGTCAAGGTCCTAGTAGCCGCCCTTTAAAGAAACAAAGCTATAAACATCGTATAAACGTGAGGAATGATTATTTCTTAAATGATTTCACACGAGTTCTTGGAAGCTTCATTCGGATCACATGTTTGGCAAATTAAATCTGTTTTAGCGATATCTTCGTTACTCGCCATAAGCACAAAATAATTTAACAATTTTATGCCTTTCTTGCATTTGCTCATAAACGATTTATTGAAACGAAAAGAATTGATTAAAAAAATACACGCAAATACAAAATAAGTAAATAATTAATAAACAAATGAATTTAATTCCTACTTTCTACATGATACTCTTTAAAAGTTAATTTTTCACTTAAGTTGGTTGTTTGGACATGTTGACTTCCTAAAATTAGATTTTTTTTTGAAGAGAATAATAACCATCAAATAAATAATGGAAAGAATAATAAATGTGGGTGCTAATCAACAAAATTAAATTAAAAAGTCGAGCAACAATAATATAAAATCTCAGTATTGTGGAATACCTACCGCACGACCAAGTAGAACAACTCTTCAAAAATCTTTTGTTCTTTTCAAACGCCGGCCGGTGACCTTGAACTAAGAGCTGGCTGGTAGTACCAGCGCTTGTATCAGTGGCGTGCGTACATTTATTTATAGACATTATGAATTACTAGAAAGGCTACCATTGCATTTTCTGTTATTAAATTTCATTTTACCAAATTTATAATGGCATTGTATTAAATTAAAGAAGAGGATGTAAATCACGCACAAATATCCAAAGAAATCAAATTTATCACAATACATTTTAGATACATTATTGTTCTTGTACACAAATATCTATCTTCAATGGTTACATTTAAATAAATCAAAAAAATAAATTGGTTGTTTTCATATTACTTATAAAAAAATTATTTATTTATACATGTATTAATGTACAACTATCGTTTTTTTTATCGGCAATTACATTCATATTATTTCTCTTGTTTTATAAAATTTAAATAAAATAAGTCAAAAGTACATGCAATATGATACAACTGCTAACTATAATAATTAACTTATTGTACAAGTTGAAAATATTTTATGTTTCTAAACTAATTACTAAATAATCCAGGACTGACTTATGCTGAATTTCAATTTGTAGTTTTTATATCCATTGACATAATTAATTTGTTATGATTTGAAATGGCTTACTTTCCCACAAACCACATTATATATGAATTTCTGATACTTTGTTAGAGCCGTTGGAACTAATTTAGATTCTGTTTTGTTTCGACAGATTGGTTCTCTGTGAAAGTTTAATTTAAAAATCAAAATCATAACAACAGCGCTATTGTTGAAAATAGTCTTGCAGTGGTTGATTAGCAATCTGCAGCTGTTTCCTCAATGACTGAACTTGTTGTAACGAACGAATCTTAAGCCGCAATGCTTTTTTTCTTGGTGTCCTCTCACTGAATGACTTGAGGTTTGGATACGCTGAGATGGTGGTGGAGACATATTAGGTACTACGGCAAGATCAAGAGGTTCTGTTGTAGGTGGTACTTGTATATGCACATAAGAATCTGTTAAACATGAAATATGTAAGAAAATAACAAATGCTCCTCAAAGACATATTTGTAAAAATTCACCAGCGCTAAATAAATATATAAAACGATGAAAACGTGCACAGAAAACTTGTACGACACTGGTTTAACCTCAATTACTATATGCCGGTAACCTCGCGCTGCGTTTGACCGTCGTGACATCTATTATAGAAACGCGTACTACCAGCCAGCTCGCGTGTTTGTTTCCGAGCTAATTTCCCGCGTTTTGTAAGAGTTTGTCTACTTGTCAATATCTATACGCTGGCACGACAGTGGAAGGCGGCGAGCGGATGACTAGACGAATCTGTAAATACCGGTACCCTGCCTACCTTATTTTCGACATTTGTTTAATTAAAATCCAGGAGTTTTTATATTAAATATTAAGAAGGACCATTGCTTTAATTTACCAAACAAAAATTTTTACGAAGATGTCCACAAAAATGCGCTAATCTTACCTAGAATACAACCGTTTCTCGTTAATAAAAATGGACTCGATGGCAGTCGTAGTAAACACAATCACGTAGTGGCAGTAAATAAATGCTAATAATTAACATATAACTTTTATTTACCGGAATGAATGTAACACAATCCTTAGAACGAAGGATGGTAGATAAAACAAAGCTAAAAATCTCCGTTATTTATGGTGCGATAATTTATTTATAAAACAATAATTAATTCGTTGGTAGACGGCTGGAGCTGGACGTAATTAGGTGCGTTTACCCTAATTATGCGCAGGTAAATAAATTTCACGCAAGGAAATAGTTTTTTTTGACACGTTTTAACATACTCTAGTTTTGTAACCTATGTTTGTTTGAAATAAATGTATTATTATCATTATTATTATGACTTCTACAAGCTTCAATAGAGACACGCTAGGGGAATGATATGTAGGCTTTTATTCATTTTTATAGGTACTAACGAAACAATTTACTCTT
>VTPC01008253.1:0-10354 GCA_011009095.1 Ignelater luminosus
ACAGATTGTTGACATTGACACTAGTTTGACAATTAACAATAATTTAATTGATAGTGCTATACCCAACATTAATCTGATAACTAAGGAACGGCATGAAATAGTTGATGGCCCGGTAAACTTGTCCGTATACGTCACCGCAACGTATTTAAATACGTTGAGTTTATCAATATTACTGAGGCGGACGACTAGACATGTGCAATTCGTGTAGGATAATGACGTATTTTCTACAAGATAAGCGCAGGTCAGTGGTGTAACACATTTTCGTTTTATATTTTCAGTTTTAATTATTACAAAGGTGCAAATATGTCATTGTTTTACTATTATAAATACGAATTTACAATTTGAATAAATGAAAATTAATCATAATAAATATTAAATTTGTTAGGGTTTGAAATACTTTATCTTCATTAATACTTTAATGTAATCATAATACCGTTGTTGTTGGTGGTATGTGAGACACTATGTAGCAATGCAATGACTAGAAGAAAATGACAAGGAAGATGGCGATAATTTTTATTATTTAATAAAAGTTAATTAAACAAAATTCAAGAAGCTTTTTATTTTTTCGATCTAAAATGTTAAGAAAATTAAATGTTAGATAAATGACACTTTAACAATACTGAAAAAAATTAATCAAGGCCAACGTTATTTAGCGATCGACTCCTTATATCCAAGTGTAGTGCATCGCTCATGCTACGTGCATTTATATATTTAGTATTTGGTAAACGCTCCGCCACTGGCACGCACGTCACCGATTCTTTTCATGACGCATCAACTAGTTTCTGCCGCTCTTTGCTGATAACACACCAATCATAATTCCACGAATATCGTAATTTGCAAGGATATCTAAAAGCCTTCTTTGTTTAACATCACGCGACAGAATAATATTTTACGTGAATGAGACAAGGATAGATGCATGGCAGTGATTAAACTAATAGACAAAGATTTTGTTACAGGAACAATTTTGGCTGATTCTTATGTGATTTTGCTTGCTGAATTTAAATGTGTCATCATCCACCATTGTTTATAATTGTTGGTTTTTACACCAAATTAGCATATCCTATCCCTTATATTCATTTCTTTGAATTTCTAATTTTCGGAGTAGCTTTAAACCACAACACTTCTTTGTCATTGCATTTTATTCACCTAACAACGAATTAGTTTGAATAAATCTGATTTTGGGGTTTAATTAGAAATTAATGGAATTTATTAGACAAAGGGACAAAGACATGCACATTCCATAGTAGGCAGCAAGAACTGCAGCATTTATTTTCAAAACAAGATGACCTGGTATTCTGTAATGATGTCAAAGCTTTACTAAGGTCAATGGGCCAACATCACAATGGAGACGAGTAGAGACTCTTTATAGACTCCTCGATGACGAACCTTAAAGCTGTTCTCCTTTATAATGAAACAGGAAAAATCATTATATTAAGAAGCAATGACCAGAAAGAAGTAAACTGGAATAAAGAATGTCATTTGTGAACCTCTCGTTACTCAGAAAAAGTTCTGATGCCATCTCTTCACATCAAGTTGGGATTGATGGAAAACTTCGTAAAGGCGATGAACAAAGATGATAAATTTAAAAAACAAATTTCCCAGAATAACCAAAGCTAGAATAAAAAAGGGAATATGTGTGGGGCTCCAAATTAGAAAATTAATGAAAGATACCAATCTCGACAATACCTTAGATGAAAGAGAACTATCTGCTGGACGGTCCTTCAAAACTGTGGTGACAAACTTCCTTGAAAATACAAAAGCTGAAAACTATGAGCAGCTTGTTGATAAACTGCTTCCTCTTGGTGGTCTTGGTGATGTGAGCGATAAACATGTGAGAGATTTGACCAAAATATCACCCAAATTAAATCACACTACAAAGAGAAAATGGAGCGGAAACATGCATGCCGACTACTGCTGGGACCTTAACTTCTAATAAATTAAGACAGATTAATCAAAAAGCTGGAGATTTGAATAAGAAGATTGATATATACCAACATGTGGAAGTACTGTCATAAAGGGAAATGAAGCAAAAACTCGCAATATTATTAAACTGACCGTAAATACCGTACGATCGAATAAAAAAAATCGAGTAGGCCATGTAATGTACATTTCCTCAGTTGGCATAATTGAAAACAAAATAAAAATAAAATTGTAATGCAAATAATAAAATGACATTCTTAACAAAATATTTTTTAGTGATGAAGCATGAATGCATGCATATGGAGTTTGGACAATCATCACGAGTTTTCAGCAATTCCTCTAAATCGGCAGAAAGTTGGTATTTGGGTTGCAGTTACTCGCAGACGGATTATTGGACCAACTTTTTTCCATAACACTATTACAGCTGCAAGCTATAGAAATGATTCATTAGATGCTTTTATAGCACAATTATGACAAACTGCGAGAAAGCAACTTTCAACAAGACAATGCTACACCACATAAAACTCGTAAGACGATGCAAGTTTTGCAAGAATTCTAAGATGCACGAATTATCAATTTATTTTCCGGCTGCATTTGAAACTGATTTTGTTGCTCCTTTGGCATTTGAGAAGTTTTAGTTTATCGATATATGTCAGTCATTCACGTACGATGATGAGCCTACCCGGTTGTTTTTATGCAACACAGATTACATTTCCAGAGAACATTTAATTAATTTTTTTTAAACTAATTAAACATAGTACATTTAATAATGAATTTAGGCTATTAAAGAAAACATAAAGGTAGCGATGACGACCTTTATTAGTCAATTATAGTTTAAAAATAATCAAGTTAAAAACAAACAAAGAAATAAGCATCAGTATACATTACAAAGGTGAAGGAAAACGTAAGAAAATTAAAAATTAATTAAAGTTGAAGATTAAAATTGTTAAATATATGGTTAAATATAATTAATATTCCTTTTCATTATGTAAAACTACCTACATGTAACCATAGAAAACAAAGAATTTACAGTATGTTGTTTTAGTAGTTCGTTAATTAATATCGTATAAAAGTGAGCTATAAATTACATCTTAAATGACTTGCAATTTTGGTTAGTGCATCATCGATTCCGATTCCGTTTGTGTTTATAGAGAAGCTATAAATCGCGCTTATTAACCTAAGTACATTTTTGTTACTTACGTAGATAACATTATTGTGAGCATCAAATAGATTGGGCATAACTTCTATTGTAAAAAACAGTTGCACTCCATATGTAGCAATTAATTTACCAACGGCATTCCAATTAAAACTAGCACCTTCGGAGTGAGAAATCAATGGCCAATCTTCATCTTCGAGAATCTTTATTTCAGGCATTTGTAACTGATCTGCATAATCTACGTTTATACAAGCATTATAAGCTGCACGAGCTTTAGTTAGTGCTACTGGATCTTCTTCGTGCTCTGGCGATTTTAAAATCACTAAAAACAAACAATCAAATAAATACGCCAGATAGAACCTTAAAAATGATTCTTGTCCATATAAAAAAGATACAATGACTGCAAATTGATCCTTTTTGTTACTTTATGCTGAGAGGAAAGAAGCGCTAACTAATTATCATTATTTACTTTGAACAAATCTAAATATTGTTGGCAATTATGTCTTATAAAAACCCTTAGATTATCTGCGTTGTTACTTTATATACTGTCTTCATGTAAAAATCCCTTTTTAAGTTTAAACGCTTGAGCCTTACTGCTCATATGATCAACAGTGCGTTGACCTGAAGGAGCTGTTAATTCTTTCTAGTGTATTGTTAAATCGCATTACATCTACACTAACCAAAATTTATATTGGATATTTATTTTTTGTTTGTTCTCCATAATTGTAACAAACAGATCTGTTTAAGATTAAGAAGAATGAAAGCATTGATTTCTTCACAAAATTCATTTATAATATTGCTGGTTTCTGGTATGGATTTCGTGAAGAAAGCGGAATTTTTATTTTCCTTAAATCTTATATGGTTCCATACGGGTCGAAACCATCAGTAAATCATGGGGATTTTATACTGTGCGGTATGCAAACCGTTTTGATCTACATAGAAGTCGTGCATCGCGCACTGCCTTAAAACATCGTAGCTTAAGAGAAAGTTAAATAAAGAATACGATTTATGAATTCTACGCAAATATCTTTTATCAAGCATTTCGACTTTTTTTACCTAGCTGCGCATTATTTCTTTTTGTAGCCTCCTTACCTTGTCTTAAGGCAACCAGCTAGTTTAGCAGGGCTGCATCAAGTCGTATTAAAAGTAACGAAAACTGTTGTATCTCTGCAGAACCATTATCTCATAAGGTAATGCTGCTTAGCACTAATAATCTCAGTTTATCTACAAAATGATATTAAGGTAATTTTTACCCGTCTGAACAAAACAGAATTTTTAATTTTGATTTATCATGGTGCACGTAATATAAATGGTGTAGAGTATCTGTAGAGTAAAATTAATGTTAGCAGAAACTCGACTGTCGAGAGAAGTATGTTGCAATAGAAACTTACAAAAGGTTTAATTTTGAAATTCCCAAATATTTTTATTTTAATAATGCGCTAAACAAGGTGAAATTCCGTCAACTTTCCGAATTTTTTAAAGAAATAAGCGACTTTTAATTTAGAAAATAAAGAAGTTAAAAAACTTTTCAACACAGTCTACTTGCATATAGAAAAGTTTCAGACTCTTGTATACAGCAGTACTGCTGTTATTTGAAAACAAAAAACAGTAATGAGTAGAACAAAAATGAAACGGGTAAGTTCACCCTAACAATGTTATCATTACGATCACGAATACAAAATCTGCCTTTTGAAATTTAAATAGATTAATGTTGAACTTTTAACTCTTGTTGCCGTATTTATTATCTCCCCATAGTTTCAGGCTTTCTATAACTGTAACTATCTTATCGAATTACCTTGGTTGAGTCTTACGTATACTTTAGTATTGCATTATATCAGTACAACATGCATTAGATCTATTTATCGACCACGCCAAAAAAACCCCCCTTGCATTTTACCTCAAACAGTAATACATTTCATTATGTAATTAACTTCGTAAAGTGTGCTATGCATCTGGCTCCGCACTATACACAGCTTTAATCTATAAACGGATGCGCGCTTCCCACTCTCCGCACTCTATCTCGAAAACGGTTAGTCATACAAAAAAATGCATAAAACCAAACTTGTAGAGAATGTTATGCTCTACAAATGTTGTAATAACCTCCAATGACATAGGAGGCATCGAAAGCGAGATATCTGCATAAAACCGATTTTCGTGACCTTTCACCTTTGATATCTTGACTAGCGAACACAATATCGTTTGAGACTTTTCAGCCCGTCTTTAGAACGTCGAGACTAAGATCTATGCAAATTTCCAGCTTTATATCTTTCATTCTGAGGTTTAATCCTTATTTTACTGGATTAATTACATACACTGTAGCTAAACAACCATGACTGTCACAGACTATATTAGTTTTTTTGTTTTGTCAAAATTAAATGCATAACAGCTACTATTAGTACTATTTCGTCAGAACGGAATACAATATGTATTGTATAAACCACACAAGTTAAGTGTGTTTATTAAATCAAAGAAATTTCTTCTAGTAAATAGACATTCTCTTAACTCACTTAGTGTATAAAAAACTATTAATTGCTCATAGAGAAATGAGGTAAAATATGTAAGATAAGAAAATGTAAATACTCTTAATGCAGACATGCATAAAAGAAATTCCTGGAAGGACTTCAAAGAAACTGTCTATAAAAATCAATTATACTAAACTTTAATTATTGGTAAAAAAGTTTATGATTTAGGTACTGTATTGAAGTATTTTGCTGTTCTATTTCCAATCCCAGCAAATTTTGTCTTTGTGGTTTTAAATATAACTGACGGGTAATAAGTAAAGAAAACGAGATTGTTGCATTTCAATTACTTGAGGCAACAAAACGGGTGTCAGATAGCCAGTTTCCTACTTCCGATATGTTTACAATTGCTTGAGGTGTAAATAAAACTTAAGAGGGTTATAAAATGCAAAACGGTTTGTATGAATCTCAAAAAAACTAAACGTTTTCCAATTTTAAAAGATGTAACTGTTTGAACAGGCATATGATCCATGCATAAAATCTCTTTCCTACTTTGAGAAAGATTTTGCATATTTTAGCATATTTCTGGCCTGATGTTTTGCATAAAACTCCGATCTTTACTTATAAGCTATTAAGCAAGTATTTCAAGTTGAAGTTTATACCTAAATTCTCAGAACAATAGATTGGTAAAGCTTTCCTGACGGAATTAAGACAAAACACTTAAGGTTTAAAGTAATCAAATCAATGTCTAAAGGCACTGGCAATATTTGGCGTAGATCCGTGGAAAATGCTGTTCTGATATTTGGTTTCACTATTAACAAAAACCACGGTAAAACCCTAGTGAGAACACAGTTAAGGTTTTGCTATTGAATACTTTGTCTGCCTATTGTATAACAGGTGTCTAGAATTTATACAAAAACGAAAGTCTTTATAACCTTCTAATTTTCTATTTTTCATCATGTTGTAATCATAAAGAATGCAGTTCATATTAGACGCCAACTTTGACTGCTGTGAACTCTCTGAACGGTTTTTGATAGATTGCAGTTGGTAGTATATATCCATAAATAACAAATGATCTATCGCATAAGATTTTAAAATTAGAGTAAGAACACTAAGTATAAGTTATCAAATAACCTAAAGCTAGGACCTTTTTTTGTCGGAAATTTAAAAAATAAAAATTATATACTTACCCTTCATTAGAGCATGAAGCTCTTCTTGCAATATAATAAAATGATCCCATAATGGCAGCTTTTCAGGCCTAGGTTTCACATTTTGAAAATTTCCACAAGTAAACTCATAAAAATTGTCGCATGGATTTACACTTTTATTAAGATATTCTAGTTCTGGTATTTCTAAAGAAAACGTTTTGATAACTTTTACAATATCCTGTACGTACACATTAAATATAACTTACCTAAATTTGCGGTTTCAAAACAATTAACCGATACCACAACAAAACAGATTGTTGATAATATTTTCGTTGGTAAAAACATCTCTTAACCGAATAAACTCTTTTTTTTGCGTGTATACAAGCATCAAATCATCATGAAACTACTGTTTTGACAAACATTTAAGTATTTCTATACCTGCTGCTTAGATAAGATTTTACATTTTATCAGAAGATTAACTTAATCGTAATTTTAATGTATATACCTATACTTTGTTCTTAATTCAGGTTATTCTCTTTTTTGCGGATGTCAAGGCACTTATCATTAAGCCTATAATTCTAATCAGTCTTTTTTGTTTTAGCTTTAGAAAACATTACAGAGATTGATACGTAAAAAAGCAAAAGTATATCTGGAATTTGTATAAGGTTTTGTAAATAATATTATAATCCTACATAATCCGAAAACAATAAAAATCCATTAACAAGAATTTTAGATTATTACTTATAACATTAATCGCAAGTAAGTATTTATCGTATTACTTCAACTCTAATTTTAAACTTATGCTTAAACTTCGCAATATTTAATAAGTAAATATTTTAATAAGATGTGCGAGATTATTGTATTTTCCAAAGAAATCTAGGTTTTTTTAGATTTTAATATATTTAATATCATTTTAAAAAAACTTTTAAAAGTTCTTAAGATCCTCATTCCCGATTTATGCAAAATGAAAATAAATTGCAGTAATTTTTGAGTTTTTCGTCTGTTCCACGATTTTCGAATGTTTTAAAGAAGAATTCTTACTCGTAATGCTCATAATCAGCGTAAGGGAATGTATACAGGAGAACTTGCTTATTATTAGAAATAGAGCATTGATCTAATTTGATCTTTCCACTAAATTTTATTCTAATTAAAAGCCTAACAAAAAATATGAGGTAATTTCTTTTGTTTTTTAATTTTTATCAAAAATAGAGAAACCAGTGATTTAACATCTCTTTCCTTCAACTTATTATTAAAAATTCTAAAAATATAATCCACATTCTTAGACAGTTGTCTATGACTAATGACCTTAAATTGTCAAAATCGGCGACCGACGTTTCGGTTTAATTGAACCATTATCAGATTCGTTTTTTCTTATAGTAGACACATATTTGACATTTATATACACCTTCTGAAGGTAGATTTCAGCCAAAAAGACCTCCATGGCTTGATTTACGACACCAATACAATACTAATGAACTTTCTACTTCTTACTTTACTATTCTAGTAGTATTAATTAACTCTAAGATCACTTATTAATTCTTTTACAACCGAGTAAGTAATAAAACACTTAGGTTGTTCTAAATAAATTTTTAAGAACCCTGAATAGAGTTTACTTTGAAATTTGGTGTTTCAATTCTTAAACGGCTTTTATGTCAAAGGCGACGCGATTCTCTACACCAATGCTTGAAAAAAGCATGCCTCTGTTGCCATACTGATCGTTGTTTTAACATGGTACTAAAAGAATACTGCAAGACAGGGTTGCTCAAACGGTCAATCGCGAGAGCTTTTGGAGTCGATCGCGGAAACGAGGACGGACATGCAGACAGCATTTCCTCGAAAGAATACAAAACAAGCTAATAATGCGAGCATATATAGGGTGTATACTTAAGATGTCCTTAAATTTTGCAAACGTTTTTTTTTCATCCAACATAAGAAAAATAATTAATATAAACACTGTTCAAAATGTCCACCTCTAGCTGCGAAGCACGCTTCAACGCGTCTTCTCATGTATTCTCGCACACGTCCAAAAATTCCAGGAGTATTACGAATTGTTTGAAAGCCTTCTTCAATGCGTTCTCGAAGGAATTGAAGTACGATAAATCAATGTTTAAAGCTGATCCCAAAGGAAGAAGTCTAGCGGATTGCAGTCTGGAGATCTGGTAGGCCAATTAATCAGCCCAGCTCTACCAATCCAACGATTTCGGTACCTGGCATTGAGAGATTCTCTTGCTGTCCGACTAAAATGTGGCGGAGCACCATCATGCATAAACCAGGATTGATGACTGTAGAGAGTGGTGTAAACCAAACCCCCCACTCAAGCGAGGGCTACAACAAGAGGTCTTGTTAGTGACAGTTTTTAAAATAAAGCTCATAATGTAACACATGCAGTTTTAATGTTCTTTCCTAGAACTTACTAAATAAATAAGTTAAATAAAGAAATAACATTTAACTAAGCCGCAACCTAAATTAATTGAAAGACGGTAGAGTCGTCGTGTGAATTAAAAGTCCGAAATTAGAGTCGCGATAAATAAAACATGGCAAATAACGCGCTTCCGCGATTAGTGTCAAACCACACCGAAAACCACAGTGAACAATGAAAACGGTGGATTAATAGTTTCCAAATCTATCTTAAAGCAACGGAGGCCAACAAGAAAGAAGAAAGTGTCCAAATTGCCCAATTACTGCATTACGGGGGACCTGATCTCCAGAAAATTTATAGTACTTTCAAATTCACGAAGACAGAAAAGGACAAATTAGCCGTAGTAATTAAGAAATTTGACGAGCGATCCTCACCGCGGGAGAATCTCACATTCAAGCGCAAAGTTGTAACTTCGGGGAGTTATGCGATGAACTGATAAAACTTATGTTAATCTGTGGCACCAACAACGGTGAAATTCGCCACAGACTCTTACAAGAAAATGACGCCGACCTGGAAAAAGCCATTAAAATCGGCACAATAATTGAACAATCGAAGACGCAAGCCAACAAAATGAAATCCACCAGCAACTCCAGTGGGGCAGACGCTGAAAACATCGACAGAGTGGTCACCGGGAGGCACAATAGTTCACCAGGTCCAAGTGACGACAACGCGAGAGGACGCAAGGCCGGCAGAGATAACTACCACTTTAGGAACAGGTCCGAGTCTCGTGCTCAAGCCCCATCATCAGGTGATTGGGTAAATCCATTAGTACTAGTAAAAAAGAGCGATGATTCTTTACGAATATGTTTAGCCCCCTCAACTTAAATAAAGCTATTAAACGAGAACACTGTAAATTATTAACGCTAGATGAAATAACCAGTAAATTAAAGGACGCTAGAATTTTCTCTAAACTCGACGCTAATCAAGCATTTTACCAGATTCCGTTAGACGAGGCTAGCAGTAATCTTTGCACGGTAGGAACACCTTTCGGTCGGTATAAATTCCTGCGTTTGCCGTATGGTGTAAAATGCGCACCGGAAGTATTTAATGAACGATTTCGTCAAATTTTTAACATGGAAAATGTAGCGGTGTATATAGACGATATAATTGTTTGCGAAAAATCTAAAGCAGAACATGATAGAACCTTAGAAGCAGTATTAGAAACCGCGCGTAAAAATAATGTAAAATTCAATTTATCAAAATGAACATTTGGGGTGTCGGAACTCAAGTTTATGGGTCACACAATCAGTGA
>VTPC01008253.1:20354-34859 GCA_011009095.1 Ignelater luminosus
TTGTTTTGTTTTCCGTTAATGTTATTTAAATAAGACAAAATGAGAAGGAAAATTATGGCATCGTGTCAAAAGGGTAAAGATTCAACTGTTGGTACAGTACGCCGATTTTACGGGCCCTCTCCTAAATGTTTGGGAATAGGCAACACGTCTTACAACTCAGAGTTGGTTTTTCTTTGAAAAGTTCAACCCTTGTTAATTGAAGCATAGTTTGCTGTGAATTTAAAAACTGACAAAAGTCAATCATTTGACATTTGTTTGATTATATTTACTGTTTAACTTTTGCATAAATCTGTGTATTTTGTTTACTTTCTTTTTGTTAAATAAGTTTATTATTAAATTCTTAAAGTTTTATATAATATTTATAATTATTCTTATTATTATTATTAATATAATTATTCTTTTTCTAAAAAAGCAAATTTTATTTTTAATCAGCATAAATTATAGAAAACAAACTATACAAACATGATCCATTTTGTTTTTAAAATTTGTAATTACAGATATCTGTGAATTGTAAGACGTGTTGCCTATTCCCAAACATTCAGGGGAGGACCCGTAAAATGGGCTTACTGCATATGGATGGGAGTCATTCAAATAATGTTATACCAATCAAATGGCATTTGCAATAAGTGGAATCTTCTTACATATGTATTTTTATTTCTAATCTTTATCGTAATTATATTGCAAATGTTTTTAACTTTAATTTTAGTAAACTACACATTTCAGAGTACAAGAACTACTATTATTCAACTTAAAATTCTTGTATATTCTCTATTCAATTCAAAACACTGAAAAATTTAATCATGTGTTTTACGGATATTTTCAATCAGGGTTTATTTTTATGTGCTATTCTACAATATATTCATTATACTTGCAAATACCTACCATTTATTATTCTAGAGAATCATAAAATACTGCAAGTACTCATAATAAACTTTTGAATACAAAATAATACACTTATTATAGTGGTATACAATTTAACACACTTGAAATTACGACTGTTTGAAATATTAAACCGTAACATTCACAGCACAAAAAGATTCTTTTCTGTATTGTTGATTATATTAAACTTATTTTTTTCTTAATGTTTTCATCTTTATATCCAACTCTAGTAAACAGAAAACTCATACAAAAACAACTCAGAAGATAACAAAATTATATGTGCAAATCGATAAAAGTTTTAATTACAAACCATTTAATATAAATACATTTTTAATTATGATTTACTACCCCAGTGGAATGCATTGCAAACTGCTTGTTTATTACAATTTTTGTTTGTAAGACAACATGTACACTAAAAGAATCCAATTATATTAAAAATTAAACACATTTGAAATACGAAAGCTTAAAAAAGACTACTATTTTTTCTTTCCCTTTTTAGATTCATTGGCTTCACCGCTTCTTACTTTTTGCCATTGTAATGGCCTTCTGCGATACATTGGCCATGGTGGAATGGTTAACTAAAAGTATTTTAGCATACAGTATTGAGATTTATAATGCTTATAAAAGTAACTTACAACAGCTGCTAGAAGAAATCCAGCCGCTAATATATACACAGTTTGAGAAAATTGTTGAATTATATATCCCCAAATTAAACCTACAGCTCCAAATAAAGTAATTATAACTCTGGAATACTTCTCCGCTCGGGCTTGGCCCTCAAAATCCTGAAATTTCGAAACAATATAGGTTAACTGTTAGAAGTGAGGTTAATTTTGATGAAATATTAAAATAAGATTTATTTAGAGATATTCACCATATGAGTAGGAATTGCATTTATAAAATCCATTGCTATTTCTTTTAGGAGCCTAGTAAAACACCTTTAACAGACTTTTTTCTTTTAAATACACGTCAGAGGTACCAATGTTTACGTCGAAGCATGTGAAGTGAGCTACATCATGCTACATGTGAACTAATGCAGCGTTGCCAAAGTAATTAAAAACACCACGTACTTCGTAATAAAAGTTAATCCAGTTATTTTTAATTCTAAAGTAAATTCCTAAAACAAGGCAATATCAAAGCCTTGAGTTATCAATTTATTTTTTTAAAAATATACCGAGTATATTACCACAGAATAATACCTAGTGTTACACTGGGAAAAACAATTTGAAATCTGACATCGATTGTGTAATAAAACAATAAGAAGAACGTGGGGTAATTACCAAATTTAAATTTTATCATTATACGATTGTACTAAACCAAAAGCCCTTCAATTTTTAGATGTTTAAACAATTATATTTAGTATTATATCCATTATCCTACCACAGTATATTGCATTTAGGAACTAATTAAAAATTAACCTATGTTTGTAGTATATTCTAATCTCATTATTTAATAACAGCTTTTCTTAGGGTAGGTTTATGTTGGAGCAACGATAAACGATAAGAGCGACGATAGTAGCAAAGCAACGAAAAGGTTAGCATTATTTCATATGGATCTGTTTATGGTGAGGAAAGCATAAAGTTCCATATGAAATAATGCTAACCTTTTCGTTGCTTTGCTACTATCGTCGCTCTTAACGTTTATCGCTGCTCCAACGTAAACGCACCCTTAGAAGATTGAAACACTTTCCGGTGTACAAACGATATTAATCGAATTCTATATAAAAACGTTCAAAACTATTTAGAAAAAAATCAACAAACTGGTTACAAGTAACAATCTCAGAATCCATACTGTTTGTTCAATTCAAATTTTCGTTATGTAGTATGTGATCAAATTAAATTAAATTACACTCCGAAAATATTGATTGAAAGATTGGCAAAATATAGGTATATGGATCATTGTTAATGTTTTCGTATTTATTTATTCTAATCTAATTAATTTTACTTTTAGACAATTTTATAATTAAAGCTCGGATTTACAACTTATAAGTAAAAAATACAGGATGATTTACGACAAGTGTGCTAAATGAAAACTGAAAATAGGCGTTGATTGACATATTGTCAAAAAAATAGTAAATACGATTTGTCGCTGTTGAATTGTAGATTATTTTCTTGAGAAAAATGGCTGAAGCTATACAGAGTAGGTACTATAATAATTTAGATCATTGTTAAAGTCTTCATATTTATTTGAATTTCTTTATTTGAATCTAACTATTGTTAAAATGTAATAATAATAATAATAATAATAATAATAATGTATTTATACGTTATCTGATTCCTGTTTGAAAAAATTAAAGGTCATGGTAATAGTAACATCTGCCTTTAATTACATACCGTATTAATTACATAAAGAGGCACATGTATATATGTATAATAATCAGTTGTAATTTAACTTTTCTCACGGTCCTAAAAATATTATATTCCGGTTTTTAAGTAAATTGTCATACCCACCATAAAGCAGTTATTTTTTTTTTGAAAACGTTAGACTTTTTTATTTCTTTATTTTACCCTTTTTGATCTTTATTAAAAACAAAAAATTGTTTCCATCTTACTGTTAAACTGAAACTATTTTAATAAGTATAACCATTCTTGTTCTTTTTTACAAAATGCATGGACCGTGTTTTCTCTATTATTATCCGTGGTCAAGCGTGGCATCTTAACTTTGATAAACCTGCATTTATACAGTCACAATTATAAGAAATGAAACAAATGTAATACTGAAATGTTTAAAATGTAATTACCTAATTACCTGACATTTTAGTCGAGTAAACCGTTCAGGTCATTTTCAATTATTGTGATCATACTCCCATTTAGTTTATTTCTACGTTGGGTATGTTTTTCAATTTTCTAAGAAATGCTTAATGAAAACTATTGAGTTTTAGATACTTACTTTATTGACTAGTATTTATTGCAGATACAGTTTATATTACTAAAAGAAAATTTTATATCAAAAATAAACAATTTTCTTTTAGATATAAAAATCAATTACTACTAAGACTAATTTCCGTATTTTCATTCATTTATTATCCAAATTTTTACATTGTGATTCAGTTATTATAAGATATTGTATAAAAATATAGAGATATACAGTTTTCTGGCTGCAATTATTAACGTGTTCGCTTTGGTTTTACAACAAACGTTACCCACAAACCCTTTAGATGAGGTGGCGGATCAAGTACTTTTGTATTTTTTGTAGCATCCCGAACAAGTTTACGTAAACGTACAAGACTGGGAAATGTCTTTTTGCATGGTGTTGACTTTGAGTTGCATTGTTTGTCTCTGAATATTACGCAGTCTCCAACTGGGCAAGGTTTGCTGTCCGAACTGGCCACGCACATAATTGTTCCGTTGTTCATACATATAGGTATTGCACCGACACATAGTTTTGTCTCAATATACACATTACAGTCCGTAGTGTAGTCATTGTCTGATGTTACATTTCTACCCAATCCATAAGGGAAATGATGTACTGAATTTTGCACTTCGTATTGGTATTTGGCTTTCTTTCTAAACAAATTCCTAAGACTGTGTTGATGTTCAATGTTGTTTTGAGATATTATTAAAAGTATTCCAGTTATTAAACTACACCAAATAATTGTTGGTGTGCTACTGAAAAAGTCGTACTAACTAAACTGACCGGCAAAAAAACCGGCTACCCTGAACAATTTCGCAAAACCTCTTTGAAGATTATTAATTTCAATACCACGGCGATTGAATAATGTAATTCAAGCTCGAGGAGGACATACGCACTATTAATAATTATCAGGAGGTCCATTATAAACAGCCACATTTAGTGTTTTGAATTAAGAAAGTATCGTATTTAGACTGTTTTTGTTACTTCTTAAATTAGATTTAATTCTGTATTAATTTGTTTCTGTTTTTTTAGCTAATCTGTAAATTAGGGTGGTTCACAAAAACCCTCATGTCGCCGATCTGAATAATTTTTTGCATTTTTGTGCCTTTAGGTGAGATGTTAAAATGCACCAAATTTTGGCCCAATTGGACAACGTTAACACGTGCCGCATCGAGCTTGAAGTTTGAAAAAATTGGTAATTTTCATGTTTTTTTGAACGTGTTTTTTTCCAGGCACGAAATGGGGGCTTGAAAGCAACCAAGATATTTTGTTATGGATAGTACGATAAATGAGGAACATTTTGGCGCAAAGTTCATCAAAATCGGTTGAGTAGTACCAAAGTTACAACCATTTTTTCGAACTACCGAGTACATAGAAATACTGGAGCTAAGTCACCAACTCATCGTTAAGGCCACATTTTCACAGTGGGTAATGGACAGCAGATGCTACTGATACTTTTGGTATATACATTGATTGTAATTTTGACACGGAAGACAACGAGAAAATCTTCTTTTTTTTCGCCAAGATTTGAATCAGGTGGTCGAAAATATAAGGTCTAAAAGCACAAGAATTGACTTTGTTAACAGACAGACCTTATTTACATAATTCGACAGGACATTAAAACGATTCCTGCAATCCTCGTTTTGTGGTCGTCGGATATTTTCTCAAGTACTGCTGTACAACCTAAAAAAAAAGAAAAATAAGTGGATCAGACTAACTATATGTGAACTGAGAAGTAACAGTAATAGCAAATGGCGTACCTGCAATAGAAATTGCTTTTGTGCCTCATTTCTTATAAACTCCAGATTAAATTCTTCTATGAGCTTCACTGCTTTTTCCGCTGTGTCATTGACACATTTTATTCCGCTGATAATCTTAATTGCTTCCATATATCCGCTGTTCTTAGGCCGCAAAACTGAATCTTTTTTAAGAAACTGGGTGTCGGTTTGAAATCTTTCGAAACATCGTTTTGATTTCGAAGAAACCAGTGCAGGTGGCGAATCTTTCTTTAGAAAATCTTCCAGATCGTTATCTTTAAGGAAAATCTTTTTAATTTCGGTGTCTTCCTCTTCTACTTGCTCTTTTTCCTGTAATACATTGTGTGCCATTTTTCGTTTTTGTTCGACGTCCACCCTATTATCAAATATAGAGAAAGCAACCGTTTCTTCGTGGAAGTACCATAAATGGTTAACAAATTTGTTTGTGGCACATTTTGCCAAATTAACATCTATCTCTCTGAATTCGCGCCAAAATGTTCCTAATATATCGTACTATCCATAACAAAATATCTTAGTTGCTTTCAAGCCCCCATTTCGTGGCTAGAAAAAAACACGTTCAAAAAAACATGAAAATTACCAATTTTTTCAAACTTCAAACTCGATGTGGCACGTGTTAACGTTGTCCGACTGAGCCAAAATTTAGTACATTTTAATATCTCACCTAAAGGCACAAAACTGCAAAAAATTATTTAGATTGGCGACATAGGGTTTTTTTTGTACCACCCTACTGTACATCCTGTATCAGCAATGAATGGTTCTTAAATCAAATAACAATCACTGGTTAAAATAATAATTGTTAAAGTGGTTTTGGAAATATTTCAGAGTGTCCGGTTTTTTTCCGGACAGTTTATAAGGAAAATGGCATGTCTTGTATACACTATAGATATGATATAGTATGCAATTTTAAGAAATGTCAAGGGTAAAGCTGGTTGTGTCACACTTTGATCTATTTATTATAATGTGTACGTGAAATACAAAGTGATATTTAATAGTGTGACGATAATCATGTAGTAAAGATTACACTTATATTTGTAAGAATCCTTAAATTTTTTGATGCGAGCACTTTTGTTAGATTATTACATACATATGGGGACATGAAGTCTTGCGTTTGATACAAGAGGGAGGAGGCAGTTTTTTTATTTTATTTTTTTAATAAAAACAGAACATTGCTAGTGTTCCACTGTTAAAACCCTAATTATTAATTATTACTTTAATTTATCATATATTTTCAGAGCATGACAGATACAGCGCAACAGTTTAGATTGATGCCTTAAAATTAAAAATTAATTTAGGTATGTGTTCTTATACCTAGTATATTCCACACCATTGTTGTATAACAGCTTTTCTTAAAAGATTGAAACTTTTGCACATTGTGTAAGAACAAGCTTATGAGACATTAATCGAATGATGTCAAAACACTCAGAACTACTCAGAAACGATCTACAAACTAGTTACACACAACAATCTACACAACCTCGCACCGTTTCTAGCATGCAGTATGTAGGCATATTTTGACCCGGAGACACCGAAGTTTATCTCAGATTTCCTGACTGGGAAAAAATAAAATACACTCCGGAAACGTTGATGGAAAGGTTGACAATACAGATTTAGGGCCGGTCTTTTTACATCTCGTTATTAAAATAATTGTGTCTACAGAATACCTTGCGTTTGCGAATAAACTTATCAAGAAGTAAAAAGACCGGCTCTAGAAACTTCGTTATCTCAAAGTGTCATACCCTCAGTATGGTTAATATTTTAATTAACAAATTTGCAATAAAAATAGTGCACTGTTGAGATTGAATCAACTGTCATACAGTAATACTCAATGTAGACATCCCTCTACTGTTACAAGAATGTTTTAAACCAACAATTTAGGTTGGTTCTAAACCTATAGTGTTGAAATGTATCTAGTTTCTAGATACTTTTACTGTATCTGAGGAGTGAGGAAGTAACTAGTTACCTTGACCAATCTACTAGTATATATAAATCAATTATCATTTTATTTTTTTATTTGATGAGCAACATTATTTCAAATCTAGAAAGTAAACAAATAGCAGCACCATGAATATAATGTCATAAGACAATTCTGATTGGTTCGAGGTAAACCTAATTTCAAACAATGACACCAATGACACATTAACTATAACGACATTTGAGGGTAACGGTCTGGAAGCCGTCGCTCAAATTTCAATTATGTCTTTGCAGATATTGGTACGCCTTTTAGTTTATGTCAATTTTTTGAATGGAATTTCAATTTATGGGATATCAGCTTTAAATTTAAATGTGGCGCCAAGTTCAAACCATCCTCACTCATTTACAATCACTCTTATACTAGTAACAGGACGTTTGTATTAGTAACGTAACTTTAGACTTGGAGTGAATTCTGACAAGGTGGGCCACTATTCAAAATGCTATCATTCCTTGCAAAATAATTTAAATGTGGCTTCAAATTCAAACCATCCTCACTCATTTACAATCACTCTGTATTAGTTTAGAATAGCGAAGTACACACTAAAAAAATTTCTGGTTGTGATAACATTAATTTTCTGCTAAAAGGGCGATTACCAAACCGTTTTTGTTACAGCAACAAACCGTTTTCTATTGCTAATAAGGCATTCTTTATTTTAAACATTAATCTTGGTTATCCTAGCGAGATTTCTGCTATAATAATGAAAGATTGTTCTGTTATTGTTATATTTCTTTCAGTGCAGTTGTTGAAGTTGAGTTTTACATTATACATATAGATATTTGACCTAACTTAACATTCTATTTCTTAGTTCCCATCCTGTGTTGGTAAGTAGGATGTGAAGGAATCTAAGTAAAAAGTTCCTGGGTTTGGAATGGTAAGTAGTATAGCTTTTGTTTAGAAGAATCTGAGTTGGTTAGTACTAAGGGTAACATCTTGAGATGTTCAGTCAGGAGTTCCTTATCAAATGCACTTTTCAATATTATTTAAGAAAAAGGACCAATAGGAAATAATGTTTTTCACTTCTCATCTTCACACCCTTGCATTTATTTATTTATTTTTTGATAATTTTTAATTTTCGATCAAATATACTACCCTTTAATTAAAAGGAATATTTCCACAATTTTTAAATAATTTTACTGAAAACCACTAGGCCAGGGGTCGGCAATACGCGGATCGCGAGCCACATGCGGCTGTTTTCTTAATACGCCTACCATTTGATAATATATTCGTGAATATTATTCTATTTTTCCTCATTTATTTACTTATTAAATTATTTCTTTTCTATTTTATTATTTCCAGCCGAGTTTTGTGTAGTAAATACAGTTTGCGCTGTCCGGTCAGCATTAGCACAATCACAGATCAAAAAGCAGCTGGATGAAATCTTCAAATAATGTGACCGCGCAAGTTTTGCTGTTTCTCATAAGATTGTATTTACAAAGTATGGAAAACCTTTCACGGATGGGGAATACGTAAAAAAGTGCGTTTTAAGTATGGCCGAACATCTCTACCCTGACTTCAAAAATAAAGAAAATATTTAAAAATGTTAGACACTCCTCTCTCTGCAAACACTCTTCGAGAGAGAACAATTAAGATGGGCAAGAATGTCACAGATTAACAGATGAATAATACAAAATCGGCATCTGTATTTTGTTTGGCATGTGACGAGTCGTGTGACGTTAAGGACATTGCACAAGTTAGTCTTCTGGGACGGTATGTTTCCGATTACTGGCTTTGCTACCACTTAAAGGACAAACTCAAGGTGAAAATATCTCTGCAGAAATTTTGGGATTTGTGACTGTTACGGAAATTGATATCAGTAAATTGGTATCTATTGCTATAGATGGAGCACCCAGTATGACGGGTAAACCTAAAGACTTTGTTACCGTCTTCAAACAAGATGTGGAACACGATGTTTTTACGTTTCATTGTATTAATCATCAAGTAGCGCTATTCACGCAGACATTTCCCATCGAAGTTGTAAAAATGATGGATTTGGTAGTAAAAATAGTCAAAAGGACTAAATTATTGACAGTTTTGTGCTCTTCTCGAAGAAGTGAGCAGTCAATATTCCGACCTTCTTTTGCACAATGAACTTCGTCGGTTATCCAGAGGAGCAGTTTTCAAATGTTCGCTTCATGCTTTGAACATATTAAGACTTTTTAAGTCAAAATGAACACGAATGTCCAGAGTTAAGTGATGAAGAATAGTTACAGAAATTTTACTTTGTCGTTGATATGACATCACATTTAAACTACCTCAATCAGAAGTTACAAGGTAGAAGTAACACTGCAAATACACTTCTAGAAACCGTCCTTACCTTGAAACAACAACTACTATTGTTTGTGGAAGACTTCAAGAGTGGAAATCTGTTTTATTCCGAAATTTTAAGAAAATATCTGAAAACTAGTGGAAACGTCATCGATAGTAAGTTCTTTCTGGCAGCAATTGCAAAAATGCATGATTCATTCATTCGTTTCAAAGATTTCAAATATGAAAAGTCCACTTTTTCGTTCTTGACAAAACCACTTGTGGCGGACGTCAATCGAATAAATTTCTTGCCATTTCCAACAGTTAACAGAGCTCAGTTTGAACTACAGTTGATAGACTTAAAAAGTAAAGATTTATGGTTTTCAAAATATACACTTTTACAAGTGGAACTAGAAAGCCTGGAAAGAGAAAAGCGACGTTGACCATGAATCATAAATGGACTAAACCTTCTAACTGTCAAAAGGAGGGCCAATTAATTTTCAAAACATGGAATAGCCTTCCGGATTATTATCATCAACTTAAAATACATAGCATTTGAATTTTGACAATTTTTGGGCCCACTTATTGTGAGCAGACGTTCTCTCACATGAATGTTATCAAAAGCAACCTACAAAGTCAGCTTAATAGTGTAAGCCTTGAAACTTGTTGAAAATTGAAGACTTCCAACTACTTACCGAACATGAAACAACTCTGTGCGGAAATGCAGTGTCAAAAGTCCTATTAATTCGTTTTTTTTTATTTACTTGAAGTTTTGTTTTATATTTGTTTTTCTATTAAATATACATTTACCCATATTGCGCTAAAATATTCTATCCCAAACTCCCTTCTTTATCCACTGCGGCTCTTTGTAAATATTGAGTTAAACATTTGGGATAAAATGGCTCTTTTCTCCAAAAAGCTTGCCGACCTCTGCGCTAGGCTACTGCAACCAGAAATAAATGCGAAAAGTTAAAAAAATCATAGTAAACCTAGTTTTATCAAAAAACGTTATTAAAAAAGTTGCTCAGTATTACAGAAATAATCAAAATACAAATCTTGTTACGGGAAATTTTGATTCTGATCAGAATCAAAATTCGCCAACTAAACTCACTGTCTACTTTTTCAGTAGTGGCTAGGTGTGTTTATTATTTAAGAATAAACTGCAGAACTTGTTATTTAAATTTACAGGCTGCTTAATTTAATATTTAATACACTTTTGCTCTTCCATGGCACTTGAACTATTGTATTTCAATTAATTTATCGTTATTATTAAAAATCAGAAATTTGCAATCAAAATTTGAATTTTGATTATTTTTGTAATTCTGGACAACTTTCCTTTATAATGTTTTTTGATGAAACTAGCCCTACTATGATTTTCCAATTTTTTTGTATCTATCTTTGATGGCAGTAGCCTAGTGGTTGAAATAAAAATATTTAAAAATCGTATAAATACTCCTTCTAAAGGGAAGTATACTTGACCAAAATTTGAAATTGATCAAAAAATAAATATGGAAGTACAGGGGTGTGAAGGTCAGAAATGAAACGCACTGTAGAAACAATAATCATTCCAATTATCCAACGGTTAATTTTGTTAATTTACAAAACCCCCCTTTTTAACTTAGGTAAAGCATTAGTAAATATCTTTGTAGAATTATTGCTCATGGCATCTCGGTGTTTTTTCAGATTTTTTTGCCTTTTCTAGGATACCTTTAATTTTAAGTGTAGTTCATCCTACATACTTGATTTTGAATACGCACCAGAATCACCATTCAGACCTGAAGGTAATGAACGTGAATGCATTTTGGAGGTTTTCTTCCTTCTTGTAAAATTATATGTCAACTTACTTGTGATTCATACGACCTTACCATTTCTTAAGTATTTCGTATTGTTCTCGAAGTAAAGTACTACAAAGTCAAGCATGACACTTTAATCTTGATAAACGGTCATGTATACATACAGTCACAATTATAAAAAATGAAACGTAATCCTGAAACGTTTAAAATGTGATTAGGATTAATTACGTGAAATTCTAGTCGAGTAAACAATTTCATTTTAATTATTGTGGCCGTACTCTCACATTTAGTTTATTTCTCAGTTTGTTATGTTTCTCAATTTCCCAAAAAATAATGGAAACCATATCATGTTTTAGATATTTACTTTATTGACTAATAATTATTTCAGATACAATTTATATTACCAAAAGAAAATCTCGGCAAACATAAACAATTTTCTTCTAAATATAAAAAGCAATTACTTACTAGATTAATTTGTTAAGAAGTACTCCTTATTTCCACTCATTTATTATCCATCTTTTTTACATTGTGATTTATTATTATAAGATCTTATACAAAATTCTAACAAATATAAAATTTACATGGATACATAGTTTTCTGGTTGCAATTATTGCTTAGGTACTACCTTTGGTACTGCAACAAGCGTTACACACAAACCCTTCAGAAAAGGTGGCGGATCAATTACTTTTCTATTTGTAACATCCCGAAGCAGCTTACGTAAGCGTACAAGACAGGGATATGTTTTTTCGCACTGTGTTGACTTTGGATTGCATTGTTTCTTCCTGACTGTTACGCAGTCTGCAGCTGGGCAAGGTATGCTCTCCGAATTGGCCACGCACATAATAGTTCCGTTGTTCATACATATAGGTATTGCACCGTCACACAGTTTTGTCTCAATATACAGATTGCAGTCAGTAACGTAGTCATAGTCTAATGTTACATTCATACCCATTCCGTGAGGAAAATCATACACTGAATTTTGCACTTCGTATTGGTATTTGGTTTTCTTGCTAAACCAACTGGAAAAATTGTGTTTAATTTTTGTTTTGCATTCAACTGAAGATATTGCTAAAAGCATTCCAATTATTAAACAACACCAAGTAATTGTTCCAATTTTTAAAGCCATTGTGCATGTGATGCGTGTTACTGACACAGTCGTACTAAGATAAGAAGAGCGACATGACATCTATAACGTGGAATTTTAAAAAATGTCAAGGATAAAGCTGGATGTATAATGATTTAGTACATTATGCGTAAAATATGAAACAATATTTCATACTGTAATACTCTGTAATAAAAATGATTTCCGTCTTTATAAGAAGTCTATACGCATTACAGGTAGAGGCACGCTATTTCTTTTAGCGTTTAATGGAAAGAATAGACTTCAAGAGAAGTTTTTACACAAATGTTTCTCAATGAGAACAAAACATTGTTAGTTTTTTTTTTGTTAAAGCTCTAATCGTTATTTGTGGTTTCATTTATCATTTGCTTATATAACATGATGGATATTTTGATATTTTTTAGATAGATGCCTTAGGTCACTTCTTACGCTTAAAACAAAATAATAGCAATTTTCTATTTATTTAAATTTCAACATTAGACATTTTTCTCGTTAGTTGCATTAACTTAGTTACGTTTTCTAATTTCTAGAAAAACAAAAAATAACCTATCTGTATCTGAAGCAATCAATGAATCAGAATTCAGAAATTTTAGAAAATTGTTTTCTTAATTCAAAACATTTGATAAGAAATCGATCTACTTCAAAAATAAATATTTTTATGAAATGCTTACTAGATAGTTACGTATGTATGCTTCACAAAAAGTTGTTATTTACATTTTGAGCAGTTTTTTTGAATGTTCTTCCAAGGTAACAATAAAAAAAAGCTTTTAACATTTCACGGTCACTGTCATATAAATAAATTGTGACCTCTCCCTTTTAAAATCAATTTAGAAGTTTCAACTGCGTAACTGGGTCATTTTTTGGACTTTCTTAAGTGAGATATCATATACAGTGCCATTCATAAAGTTCATAGCATATGGGAAAATTTCTTATTATTAATGTGATTTAAGAAAGTATAGAACAAAGCTTTGTCCAATACCACATATCACCTTTTTCGAAGCAGTAGTTTCTCTGGTATACACATTATTCCTCAGCTGTCGCGTCAATTTTCAAATCCCCAAGTTAATCAAAATCCTACTTGTTTTAAGTTAACTTTCTATGAATTGTGGCATAGAATTCTTTTTTTAACACCCAAGGTTGGCTTGAGCGTTGAAACTAGTTTAGCAGATTAACCATCAACTTAATTCTAATAGATCTTATGCTACCGTTTAATACCAAAGTTCACCTAATGGTGTCCTAAAGTTTTTTTTTAATTGTTGCACTAGTTGCACACTTCTAGCACTGTCACATCAGCAACTCAAACGGTATAGTTCTCTTGAGTCTACGAATCTGGTTGCCATTATCTATGTGATTGATTGCCTCTACGTTATTATAGTTAGGTAGTCTTGCTTTATGTTTGGCAGTACAGCATCTGATTTAATTAGCAATATCCACGATCTCGAGGTCTCGATGGATGACACTATTACGCACATACCATGGAGTATTTAAAGTATTCCATTGCACTTTATTTGGAAAAGTCTGAATTCTATTAATATGGCACTGTTTGGCACAGCCCCAAAGCTCAATGGCATACACCTAGATCGTTTTAAGGCTTTGTTTCTATATTAGTACTTTGTTATGTACGAGGGTGGTCTGAAAAGTTTCCGACCTCAACGTGAAGATGGCAGCACTCGTAAATAAAAGCTACTGAATTTCGCTGTTCATCTGTTGACAGTTACTCACCAAAGTTTCAGCCATTTTGGACGCGCAGTTTTTATGTAACAGTCGTTTGAGTGAGTTGATGTGAGTTTTTTTGTGAAAATGGACGAAATCGAGTATCGAGTTGTCATTAAATATTTGTTTTTGAAAGGCAATACGCCTTCGCAAATA